>JAJIYU010007604.1:0-18962 GCA_030144865.1 Tinospora cordifolia | reverse complement strand
CCACCTTCCACCAAAGTCAACAATACACGATCGAAGCATGTCCTCCAATATCTGAATTACCCTCTCAGATTGCCCATCAGTCTGAGGATGGTATGCAGTGCTAAAGTGATGGTCCGTGCCCAAAACTTTTTGTAAGCTGAGCCAGAACCTAGAAGTGAACCGAGGATCTCTGTCTGATACAATGGATACTGGCACACCATGCAACCTGATAATCTCCCTTTGGTACAATCGTGCCAACTTATCAAGCTTATCAGATGTTCGGACTGGCAAAAAGTGGGCAGACTTCGTCAATCGATCAACAATGACCCAGACAGAATCAAACCCACCTCGAGTCTTAGGGAGTCCAACCACAAAGTCCATAGTAATATGCTCCCACTTCCACTGAGGTATCGGGAGTGGTTGGAGAAGTCCTGCTGGTCGCTTATGTTCTGCCTTAACCTGCTGACAAGTCAAGCACTTTGCTACAAAATCCGCAATATCACCCTTCATACCAGGCCACCAAAACTGTCTCTTCATGTCTTTGTACATCTTGGTACTCCCTGGATGGATCGTATAACGAGATCTATGGGCCCCATTAAGGATAGATGTCCGAAGCTCAACATCATCAGGAACACACAATCTACCCTCATAGCGAAGACTACCATCTTCGTGCACCTTCCACCTAAAGTCATGTTCCTTGTCAGCTCTAGCACGTAAATGAAGCAGATGTGGGTCTTTGTGTTGCCCATTGATAATATTTTGTATCAAATTCGGTTTGATGGATAAGTGAGACACATATGCGGTAGGCCATGGTAGTCTTAGCCGGAGATCAAAATCTGAAGCGATTTCCAACAACCTCCATTCTTGAATCATCAAATGTGCCACCATGATCCGAGGGTTTCGACTAAGAGCGTCAGCAACTACATTAGCCTTCCCGGGATGATACTGCAAGTCAAAATTATATTCAGCTAAAAGCTCCATCCATCGTCTTTGTCGCAAGTTCAAATCTTTCTGAGAGAAAAGGTACTTCAAGCTTTTATGATCTGTGAAAAGCTCAAACTTTTCTCCAATAAGATAATGTCGCCAGACCTTCAAGGCAAAGACAACAGCCGCCAACTCCAAGTCATGCGTGGGATAGTTCTGCTCATGCTTTCGTAACTGTCTAGAGGCATAAGCAATAGCATGATTGTTTTGCATCAAGACACAGCCAAGTCCCTTCAGAGAGGCATCACTATAGATCACAAAGGGTACTCCAGGCTCTGGTAGAGCTAGTATGGGTGCTGTAATCAGCCGACTTTTAAGCTCTTGAAAGGCACTCTCACAATCACCATCCCAGTCGAAGCGAGCATCCTTCCGAGTCAATTGGGTTAATGGAGCTGCTATCCTTTCCCCTCTCATATGTTGATTTGGAATGGCTAGGTTCCATCAAAGGTTAATGTCCTTGGGATTGGTAGCCTCTCATGGGATAAACATGGAACATGCTACAGAAAATGCTTCCTTATTTTTATTTATCATCGTATGCATGCCATTTGTGTGGACAACATTGAGTCTATGAGACATGTTGTCAATATCCAATACCTAGAGGGGTGTGGGATAAATGATGTTCCCATTTCCTGACGATGACTGGTATTCAATCTAAGGAGGAATCCATTTACATCTTTCTCCTTTTAAACTCTGTTCAGCCCTCACAGTGGAATCATTGGAGGGTAATACCTGTAGTGGGTCTATGGTCCCTGTAGAAATAAGGAACAACAGAGTCTTCTACAACAACCTTTGCTTGGTGGTTAGAGACTTAGAGTTTTGGAGAAGTTTCCAATGTTAGTGTCACTTTGGTTTGCTAATAGTCTGTTGTCTTTGGGCTACTCCTTAGGCAATTGGCTGAGGGTGGCATATTCTTGTATTTGCATAGGGGTAATTGCTTGATGCGATGCCAATGTACAAATTCTATCATTTTACCATCCTATCTTTGGTTTTATTGAAAAAAAAAAGACTATTTTCTTTGAGAAGAGACAAAAAATCATTACACCTAGGAATAATTTACATATTATTACAAAGATGAACGCATAGAAAAAAACTTTCTATTCATATGCCTGTTTTGTAGGCTTTGTTCTGAATCTCTTGCTGTGAAGTCTATGATACACAATGTCAATATCAGAAGTAGAAGTTGACTTTCTTTATGGCCCAACAACTGTGGCAATTCAATAGGGGTAACAGATGGGGGTTTTTATAAGTGGTTCTTTTGTTGGTGATGAAATTGACTTGTTTGACGAAGAAAGCTTATTTTCCTTCATTTTGTTTTATAAAGATGATTAAGCTATGCTTGAATGTAAACAAGTCCTCCAGAAATTTGGCATTGAAGGAATTTGTTTGATTGCATCCAACATGGGAATATTGATCTTAACCTATTTTAAGACTACAAAAATGGTGCATTTGGGGTAGTCTTCTGTACAGACTATAATTAATAATCCTTTGAGGAAATGGAGCAAGGATAAGACATTAGAATCCATTAGTCAGCTTAGATTGGTCATTCTCATTAGCACTAACACTGTTTGGTGTTGGGGATTCTTCAAGTTTATCATTCTTTGTTGAAGTCACTTTGCCATTCCTTAGGATTAATAGTTGCGCAAGAATAATCTCAAACACAAACTTACAATGCTTTTATCTTGAAAATGTTGAATAAGATTCCTACAACGGATCTGAATGTTTTGGGATAAGCTTCATGTTGACATTAATATATTAACGCGGTAAAATGAGATAACCTACCTTAACATGTTCTCTTTATGATATTTGCTCATCAAATGTAATGATAGTTTTACAGATGGCCTAGAGCTGTGTCAGAACATCTGTTATTAAAGTGATCCTACATAATTTGCACAAGGTTCGTAGGAATTGAGTGGGAGAAAAGTTTGTAGTCTTATCCTCCATGGAAAGTTTCTAGTTGTTCATTATGGTTACATGGCATCTTGTGGTTATCTGATTTTCTTTACCTTATCATTTACACCATCTTAGGATCAGCAACTAGAAATTTCAATTTTAATACAATTTAGTCTACTACCAAGATCAATTTGCTTATGCAGCGAATATACACCAAGGCTTATCAAAAAACTTGAGGGGGTTAAGGTATTTTCTGAAGGAAATTTTATTCAGTGATGCTAATGTGGCCCGAGGTAATTGAAGTGATCAGCTTTATTTGCTTTTTTTGTGTGACTTTAGGTCAAAGCTGTTTCTGCTGGACTCTTGCATTCAGCCTGTATCAGTGGTAACTCTGTGCTCCTTTTTCTTTCTTTCTTTCTTTTTTTTTTTTTAAATTTATTTTTTATTTTTTAGATAGTGTTCATCCTCTTGGGAATGCTTCCTGGTTTACTTCTTTTACATTCATGCACTTGCAGAAAATGGCTACATGTTTATATTTGGTGAAGGTACCATATTTAGACCGGTAAGGGTAGCAAACTCACTGCCACATAATTGCAGATTTTGTTTGGTCCAGTCTTGGATGTTCAGTTGATCTAATCTGTGCTATATGTCTGAACTAAAATCTCAGGGCCTTGCAGAAGCCAATAATGCAACATCTCCATCCCCTATGAATGAACTGCCTTTTTGTGAAGAAGTTGCATGTGGGGGTTATCACATATGTGTTATTACAAGTACTTCTCTTGGAAAACTGAACTTTTTATCTTGTAATTTTCTTTGTCATGATGTAAACTTTATTGGTGAAAAATGTAAGTTTACATTGGTTAATTTGAACTTATACAAAAAGAACATGCACAATTTTTTAATGCATCTAATTCAGCATGTGAACTCTTTTGATACGTTGGTAATAATTGCAAAATTAAGTGATATCTTTGTTCATTAGGAGAGCGTCAGGATGTAGGATTAATTTTAAGTTTCGAATATGGAATGGTAACTACTAGATACCACATTCTTTACCTTCTAGATATGTTCAGTCTTTCTTTTCTACATTTTTCCATCCTGAGCATTGCATATATTGACAAATTGGCATTTTAGCAATTCAGAAATGCTTACAGTGCATGTTCCATACAGAGGGAGGAGGACTATACACTTGGGGCTCAAATGAGAATGGCTGTCTTGGAATTGGGTACAGACTAGTTTAACTTTGATTCCAAATTAAAACCTTTTTTCTCTTTTATTTTCAATTTACCTTGCAAAGTTCCAATTTCAGGTATTTTCGTTCTTTCTCTCTCTGTTCTTTTTTTAATATCTTAAACAATAATTTAGATGCATGTAATCTTAGTTGCACAGATTCCATCCATGTGCCAGAAAGAGTTAAAGGGCCCTTCCAAAGACTTTCGGTTTCTAAGGTAATTGGTTCATATAGTTCATAAATCAACTTATTTATTCATATTTGGTTATTTTCATTCTTTACTTGTTAGAAGAAACTCGAAATGTGAGTGCTTCTGCGCTTTCCTTAGTGCTTGACAAATCTATTATTTTTGTCCATTGTACAGATAGCTTGTGGTTGGAAGCATACTGCAGCGATTTGTGGTGAGAGAATTTGTGGAACCTATAACCTCAATTTGCTTTGCAGTTTCAAATGTCAACTGTGTTATGCTAATGATATCATTCAATTACTTTTAAGATTTATTTTGTCTTGGAGATGCATGAGGATGAAACTCCTTACCTAATTCATATATTTGCTTTTCTTTTCATTTAATTTATTTTTAAATTTTGTCTCCAATTTTCCTATTTAATGAAGCTGAAAAACACAATTCTTACTTTCTTAGCCCATCTTGAGTGACAATTTTTCTACATTTAAATAATGAGAACGAGTTTAGTCCACGTTAACTATATTGCACTCCCAATAAAAAGCTTTATAATGGGCCTACGTAGATATGAATGTTAGAATAATATTAAACATTCAGTTTTGTTTAGGATTTTGACATTGATCTATAAAGTCCATGACTATATAATATGAAATGTGTCATGTAGCTATTATTGCTTTCATATTCATGTTAAAGTTTTGATGATCAATTATGAATGGTCTAGGTACTAGATTTCCATGTTAACGAACCATGAATGAGTTTGAGATTGTGATGGCATTAGTATTATCTTCATAAGCATTGGTGGTACTTGTCTTAGCATGAGTTTTGAGAAATAAATAAAAAATATGCATACACACATATTTATGTATATGCATATTTTTGTGTTTGTGTATGTGTGTGTGTGTGCATGGATGTACTTATGTGTACATGCTATATATTTATGTACATGCATCTCAACATTGATGTGTGCTTGAAAGGGAGAGATGGACCGCATTCAATGGACCACTTTTCTTAGATGAGCAAAACAAAGAAAAGAGAGATTAGGGAGGCATCTTGACATTGATGTATATATGTATGATTTCGATGAGCAAGTACAGGGAAGAGAGATTAAATAGGCCAGATTTGAACTGAGGCATCTTGAATTGATGTGTGCGTGCAAGGGGAAGAGAGAACCACATATGAAGGTGCAATTTTTCTTAGATGAGCAAGATGTCGGTAAGAGAGAGATTAGAGAATTTAGTTTTGAAGTGAGGCTTCTCGAAATTGATGTGTGCTTGCAAGGGAGAGATGAACCACATCCGTAGGACCAATTTCTTGAATTGCAAGCTTCATGTGTTTTTCGGAAGGAATGCGATTCACATAAGATGGCCCATACATAATCACCCACCTCAAACTCATCATGGCAACATTTTCGATTTGGAGTTATTTTATACCGTTGTTTAGCCACTACTAAATGATTAGGGGTGTTTTGATGGATCTAGTAAAGCCGTTAAATAAAGTCCTCAGCCTTGCCATGTATGTGCAATTGATTTGAAATTGGGAAAAGATCTAAGGGACCTTTGGGCACCATACTTTAGACAACCTCAAAAGGATTGAGCTTGTATTACACATATACATGATCCTGAGCACCATTGTCCTAACAAAGCTTTTGATCCCACTGCTTGACATGATTTCCTACTAAATTACGAAGGAGATAACCCAACAAAAGATCAGTGATCTTAGTCTGACTGTTTGTCTATGGATGAGAGCATTGCTAAAATCAAGCTTTATCTTCACCATATTCTATAAGCTTCACCAAAAATGGCTAATGAAATGTGCATCACGGTCAAAAACAATAGAAGTAGGGAGCACTATGATCACATATGTAGTCTTCTTACAAGAGACAATCGCAACTACCAAAGATGGAATCAGAGCATCCTCATAAGCATATGGTTATGTTAACAACATATATCAATTTCTTGCTGTTGGAAAAAATACCGCAAGCTAGAGATGAAGAGAAGATCAGATTGGCTCAAGGTGAGCATGAGTGAAAGAGAAAGATGTGAAGGAAGACATCGCATTGACAACCCAAAAACAAGGAGTACATATCTTGAGGTAGTGAGGAATGATCCAATGGATGATGGATGAAAAATTGTAAGGAGACGAAGAAGGTGTGGTCTAATGCTGATGCTGAAGGGGTTCCACACCGAAGAAGATGCAGGAAGCACAAATATGTAGAAGTTAAGAAAGGGAGAAATTCAGGTGGGTGGTGGGGAAAGGAAGAAGGAGTTATGAAGTGGAGAAAATAGATGGGGAAGAATAGACACTTGGCGAAAACAAAAAGTGGGGAAGTGGAATTATGGTTGACTGAGACCTTTCACACAAAGTTTAAAAGATTGTTTGTCCCGAGTGATGGTGCAAAAATGATATTAGAAGAAGAGACAAGGAATAGAAAATATGCTATTTCCTTGGATGATGGTGAGGTAGGGTAGTTAAAAAAAGTGTGGAAGAAGTGATTGAGTCCTTGAGGGTTGGGACCTTCAAAAGAGTTCGCAAGGGGAACAACTACATGGTAACAATTGATTCATTTTCTAATGAAAGAGGGGGTTTCGTGAAGGTCTCTAAACTGATGTCGAGCAGCCAAAGGGCCATCTATGTTTTGGAGGAAGAGGTAGCAGGATGGAGGAAGTTATGGAAACAATGATTATGAAGGAAGAGTCCCATAATAGAAGAAGGAATGAACTAAGGAGCATGCAAGAAAAGGAGACAAGTAAAATAAGGGAACGACTGAGGGCGGAGAAGAAGTCAGGAGAGAAAGGAAGGAGGGCTAGAAAGCAGAGAAAGGAAGAAAGGCAATGATGTAGCAAAGAAGGAAATGATGGTCATTAGAAGGAGGGATGATTTTGCTAACTAGGAAGAAATAGAGAAGATTCTTGAAGAATCTATAGGGGGAAAAGGAAAAGGTGATTCTAATGCATGCAAGGAAGGTGATTCTTACCTGCTACAATGTCGAAGTAGCTAAGAAGATACTAAAAAGAACAGAAAGGGTAGTAGAAAGTTAATTTTACCACAAAAAGGTGGGAGGATTACATGGTAATGGAGAGGAGGCTGATTGAGTGTAGAAATGTATGGGTTGGAATAGAGGGATACCTCCAAACAAATGGAGCATGGACACTTTTAGGTAGATTATAAAAAAGAATGGTGGCTTGATGGACGTAGCGGAGGTGATGACAACCAACTTGAACAAGGAAATGGCCATACTCAAGATTAAGGGGTTGAAAACATGCAATAGAGATGGAAATCTATGACGAGGACGGTGGCATAGAGCTTAGATTGATTAACTTGCAAAAAAAAAATGGTGTTGGGAGTTGGAAATAGAAAAAGAAAAGAACATGGAAATGGAGGAGGAAGGGTTGGAGAAGTTGGCAGAGGAAAACTCTAGTGAGGAACCTTGGTTGGGTCGGTGAAGAAGAACGAAGAAAGTAGGTGAGATGGGATGGACAATCGAATATAGGGGATAGAAGTTGTAGGAGTAGGGCGATAGCAAGCGCTAGAAGGAAGGAGGCGTTGTCATGCAAAGAGACTTGGGGAAGAGAGACATGTGATGCTCAGGAAAGGAGGCCCACATGGGAGGAACAGTGCAGGGGAAGGTTTGAGACAGAAAGAAGAGGGGAAGATACAGAGTGGAGTACAAGCACATCGGAAGCAAGAGAGGAAGACGAAGCCATGGGAGTGGAGGAGGAACTACTGACGACCAAAAAGGTATGCTCCATAGTTCTAATCCTTTAATCCTCTAACTTTCACTCACCATCACCAGGACAGGGGAAGGGGAAGGATAACAAGGAAAGGGGCCTAGGAAAGGTATGAAGGAGACTCAAAAGTTTACAAAAGGAAGAGAAGGGATGAATAAGATGTTGAACAATTGAAGAGGCGCCTAAAGGAAATTGATGTTAACTTCAGAGAGAAAATATTTAAGGATTAAAGGTGGAGGATAATGGACCTGGTGGTAGGGATGCGGATGGTTACTTGGAATATCAGAGGGGTGGGCTTGAAGGATAAGAGGGACTGCATAAGCAGAACAATTGGAGTTATCAAGCCAGATATTGTAGCTCTTTAGCAGACAAAGAAAATTACTGTCTTAGGATCTGGTGAGGCAGCTGTGGAGAATAAGGTTTACTAATTGGGTTAGTGGTTCGACAATTGGGGCATTAGGAGGGATGGTAAATTTGTGGGACGCTAGGATGGTGGAGGTTGTAGAGACAATCCATTAGGACTGCTCAATCTCAATAAAAGGTGAAGAGATAGGAAGGTGTAGCTTGGTCGTTCACCTCTATATATGGGCTTTGTGAGAGAGGGGAAAATATCTTTTTCTAGGAGGAGGTTGCTGCTCTATCTGCCATCTGCTCAGGCCCATGGTGTATAGGTGGGGATTTCAAAGCAACTAAGAGTCCTATGGAGAGATCTAACGAGGTGGGTTATGATGTAGGGATGTGCAGTTTGAGGACATAGTCAACAATTTGAAGTTAAGAGAGATTCATAACTCAAACTTCCCCTTTACCTGGTCAAATGGGGGACAATTCCAATGCAATGTCCAAATTAGATAGTTTCTGTTTAATCTGGAATGAGAGGAGATGGTGGACGATTTGAATCAATTAGTATTGGAAAAACTGACCTTGGATCATTGGCTAGTGATCTTGGAGACAGGAAAAGTCAAGTGGGGTCCGGTTCCATTCAGATTCTTGAACATATGGCTGCAAAATAAAGACCTGAAAGATAAAATAATTGAATGGTGAAAAAAAAAAATCTAGGTTGAAGGATGGGCTGCGTTTAGGTTCATGAGGAAACTAAGGGGAATCATAGATGATATCAAGAAATGGCAAGCTGGAAAGAAAAGGGAGGAGGGAACCAATAATCAGCTGCTGATCAAGGGATTCGGAGGAATCTAAAAGAAAATGACTGAAGGTAGAAGGAACAAGGAGATTTAGACAAGTGGAGAGGTGTGGTGGGAGAAATATTTGAAAGTGATTAAACAAAATTGAGAGGACAACAAGGCAAATGGGTAGAATCAAATGGGCGAAAGAAAGGGATGTCAATATTAGATATTTCCACAAAATTAAATTTATCAGCAAAGCTAGGAACAAAAGTACTAGAACTGAGAAGGAAGGCATGTTTATTGAAGATGAGGAAGGGATCAATGAAGTAATAATAGAGTACTTCAGGAAGATCTACAGTAATCATGTCTGGAGAAGAAGTGACTTGGAGGGCGTTGAGTGAGTCTCCCATTAACCGTCAAGATAGAAAATAGTTAGAAAGACCCTTTGAAGAGGAGGAGATAAGGAAAACAATGTTCAGTAGTGAAGGAGATATGGTCCCAGGGGCGAATGGATTCACTATGAAATTTTATCTAGAGAGCTGGGGTCTCATAAAAGGAGACTTATGAGAGTAATAGAGTGGTTCTATGATGATGAATTGGTTAATAAAGCCATTAATGAGAACTACATTTGTTTGGTTCTTAAGAGGAAAAATTCAATCAGGGTTGAAGACTTTAGACCTATAAGCCTGCTAAAAAGTTTTTACAAGGTGATCACAATGACCTTAGCCAATAGACTAGAGGAAATCATTCACTACACGATAAATGAGATGTAAATGGTTTTTGTAAAAGGAAGGCTAAACACACATGCAATTTTGTCACTAATGAATTTGTGGAGCAATGTCAAGCCTCGGGAGTAAAGGATTGGTGATAAAGGTGGATTTTACAAAAGCCTACGGCAAGGTTAGCTAGTAGTTTCTTGATGTCGTCTTAGAAAGAAAAGGTTTTGGGGAGAAATGGAGGAAATGTGTAAGGGGATGTCTTAAAACTGTTAGCATCTTGATCATGATGAATGAGGGACCTAGAGGTAAAATAAAAGGTAACAGGAAGATAAGACAGGGAGACCTTTTCTCACCCTTTTTATATATATTAGTAGCTGACAATTTGAATGGGTTGATAAGGAAGGCTTCAGCATGTTGTAAGTTTAAGGGAATTAACACAAGTCGAGATAATATGCAGATCACCCATATTCAATATGTGGATGACTGCCTCCTGTTCTTTAACAATGGCAACAGAACAGCAGAAATAGCCATGAAGGTGTTGAATGTCTTTTTGCAGGGTATTAGGTCTGTCGGTTATTCCCAATAAAAGTAAGATTGTAGGGATCAATATGACGCAGGGCAACACAAGGAGAATAGCAGAAAGCTGGGGGATGATGGAAGGACAATGGCCATTAAATTACTTGGGAATGCCATTAGGTGGTTGACCAAGGAGTATGGTTTTTTGGAAGCCTATTATGCAAACCATTAAGAGAAGAATAGAAGGATGGAAGAGCACCTATCTTTCAAGAGGGGGAAGACTCCTCTTGAAATCAGTTTTGGAAGCTATCCCCACATACTTTATGTCAGTGTTTAAATGCCCAAGAGAGTAGTCAGTCACATTGAAAGGGACATGAGGAACTTCTCATGGAAGAGAGGAGAAGGAGGGAAGGAGAATAATCTAGTAAGATGGGAACAGGTTTGTAAGACTATGGAGAAGAATGGTCTGGGGATAGGACTGATAAGAAGGAACTGAGCACTAGCAGGGAAATGGCTATGAAGTTATAATGGAAATAGTGAGGCTTACTAGGTAAGGGTGATCAAAAGCATCCATGCACAAGGAATAATTGGATGGAAATTGGACTACACCCAAAGGCCACCTTCAGGAGATTGTGGAAGTTTATTCACGCGGTTTATCGCCAATTCCTCTAACTGGTAAGATGGTAGTACAATCAGATTCTGGTGGACCTATGGTGTGGGAGTGGACCCCTTGAGGAACTATTCCTAAGGATCTACAATAAGTCTTCTTTACATGAGGCTTTAATGGTACAAAGAGTAGATGGTCGGAGAAAACATCGTTAGAAGTTACAGCTGAGAAGTAAAATTGGACAAGGGGATGAGCAGGAAGTCATCCAATTACTTCATCTTATAGACGGAGTGAGACTGAATAATAGAAGAGATGGGGAGGTATGGATAGGGAATAGTACAGGAAAATTCTTGATGGGTATGTTTTTGAAGCATATGAGAACAAAAGAGGGTGACCAATAACAGGGGGATAAAGCTGAAATTATATGGTTAGCAAAAATTCCTATGAAAGCTATGATTTTGTGTTGGTTTATAAGTCTAAGCAAATTACACTGTGCTAATGTAATTCAGAAAAAGTTACAAAACTTTTATTTATCCCCCTCTTGGTGCTATTTGTACAAGGTGGCCAATGAAGATATTAAGCATTTGTTTCAAAGATGTGCAGTTACAAGGAAGATTTGGGTGTCATGGCAGAGGAGACACACAAAATTCAAAGCTCCAACAGAAGATGACCTTTTTGTTGTTCCGGAGGAATTTAGAGGAAGCCCTATTGGTAGATATTGGAAGTGTCTGTTTACAATTTTGTACGCAGTTTAGGAAGATCACTGTAGGAGGACTCAAAAGGAAAAGACATTTTGGTGGACCAAATATCGCAGAGTTTGGAGACTCGTTTTGCAACAAGGTTTTCAGCCACCAAATTAGGGAAATATATGTCCGACAGTGAATGGTGTAGAAATTGGCATTAACACTTTGCATGTAACTTAGGTCCATGATTTTAGGAATGTAATTAGTAAGTATGACTATTATATCGGTTTTAGTCCATAATTGTGGTGGTTTTATCTAGATTTCTTTTGTAATGGGGTATCTCGTCCCAAATTATGTTAATGAATACAAATCTGTCCTTTCCAAAAAAAAAAAAGGCTACCCCTTTGCATCCTGAAAGGACCAAATACAAAATCCATGCTGACATCAACACATGATTGGGTAGGAATTGGCAAAGGATGATGTATCCAACATTAACAGCTTTTCTCTTTGACACTTCTCTAACATGATATCATTTTACAAGTCAACTGACTTCCATGCACATAGTTCGTCAAAAGTAGGAGGAAGAAACAAGCTGGAAAGAACACTTACATCCCACACAGCCTTCACCATGCAACTGCTGGATAATAGTCAAGCAGGGAGATTTCCATTAGGATTACATAGTTGGGTACCTTTAAATAAGAACCGACCTTGCAAAACAAAATCAATGCACTCCCCATCCTATGTATGACATAAGATCCTAGATAAGCAAGGATCATCAACATACTGCTGTACCGTGGAATCAAAACCTTCAACCTCTACCTACATATGCACCACAAACTTGTGTCTCTACTTAGCATGTCTCCTACTTAATTTAAGGGGCTATCCGTATGCTCAATCACAAAAGTAAACTGCTACGAATACATTGCCTGAGATGCATGTCTAGTAGATACTATGTCCTTAAAGCCCAAGTGCTGCGACGCATCATGATTTTTGTACAAAATGATCTCCTCATAGCTAATGTCAAAGACCTTGAACCATTGCATAGAACTCCACATCATAGGTATAGTCGAGCTACCTCGCCTTTGATAACTTCTTACTGAAATAGGCTATAGCTTAACTTTTTTGGCTAAGACTGCTTCAAATGCCCACCTTGGATGCATCGCAATTTAACTCGAAAGGCGAAGAAAAATCTGGCAGCATTAAAACTGGAGTTGTCAACTTCTTCTAAATTTCCTGGAATGCTGTTGCGGCCTCATTTCTGTATCTATTTTTTGTGATCTTCATATAATGAACGATGGGTGCCATGATGCTGTTGAAGTGAGTAATAAACCTTCTATAAAAGAAACCAAGCCCATGAAAGATGCACACCTGTTTAATGGTTTGTGGCTGAGAAAATTGTTGTAGTGCCGCTAACTTTGCTTCATCCACTGCTAAGCCATCTCTAGATACCACCATGAACTTGCTTAGGAAAGGTTCAAAGGACTTGGTTCATCATTTCTATAAAAATGCGGGGGGCATTGGACAACCCAAAAGGCCTTACAACCTACTCAAACAATCCTTCCCATTTTGAATGTCGTTTTCCACTCATAGCTAAGCCTAATGCAGATCTAATGATAACCACTCTTCAGATCTGACTTGTTGAACACCAATGCGCCTCCCAATGGGTCCAACAGGTCATCAAGCCTCAGAATAGCAAATCAATAATAAATTTTTATCTTGTTGGCATCGATTGCCCACACACATACACCGTAACCTATCCTTCTCTGGTGGATAAGAGGGGAATGTTCTTTATTATTTGATGTAGTGTCTTGAAGATGGACACCATATAGATCGAGGTACAGGGCTTAGAGGCAAATATGGAAAACATTACAATTTTTGTAATTTTCAATTAAATCACTGCTATAATCTGCTAAAATAAGGACTCTGATCTTCTCATAATTAAGATAATAATCTTCTCACAATAAGATCACATGGATTTTTCTCTTTTCTTAATGGATCACGTGAATTTCCTTCTCTTCAATAGTTTGCAATCAAAAAAAGATATTTATCTATATGGTATTACTGTTCTCCAAATGTAGCATTATGGTTTCTTATTTCTTGCATCACCCATGTTGCATTGACTTAGTTAACACAGTGGAAGGAGTTACTTATGGTATTCACTTAAACTAGCACATGGCTCAACAAATTGCGTCTTTTCTTGGTTTTAGTTGACCTCAGATGTGGCAGAAATAATTGGTTCTTCTTGGATTTAAACTGACTAGACAGTGACACTATTGACTGTGGGAATAACTAGTTGAACATGCACAAATGTATTGAAAACTTGTTTGTGCACCCATATAATTCAATTGTTTCCTTAATTATGCATGATTTAGACAAACAGTAGGCAACTATGTCATCTACTAGGTTTAAACTCTATTAAGATGAATTTCAATCTCAATTAGCATTGTTTAGTTGCTTACCATAGTTTGAGTTGATTTGAGTTTTGATGAATTGTTATATTTGGTATTTTGAAAGCAATATGATGTGGTGAGACTTTCAATTGCTCCTAAATTTTGCTGTCGTACGTTGTGAGATAAAAGTTAAATGTAAGCAGTGGATCATAAATCTCAAAGCACAATGTCCTCTCTTTGAAGCATTCCAATGCTCAATGGGATTCCTTGGAGTAAGTGTGGTATGTTAGGCTTCTTGAACCATGGAGCTCTGTTAATCTCTGGGTCACATGCATAGCCAACCGTAAAAGGGTCCTTCAACTTCACTGTTGGAATTTTATGCCAACCTTCTCAGATTATCCTTGAAGCATCAATTCTTACATGCTTTATTTAGTTTAGGCTACTGCAGGCCCAATTATGTGAAAAAGTTCCAACAAGGGCTTCCTTAACAATTTAAGTGTCTTTGATTCCGACATTGCAAAGTGCACACCAACATGGAAAACTCTTCATTTCTTAGATTTTCTCACATGCTCGTTATCCGAAATGAAGGAACCAACTGTTCAAGAAATGAGAAGTTGTAATGTTTTGTTGTTTAAGATTCCAAATCATTTAGTTGAGAAATTATTTGATTTTCTACTTGGATAAATGGTTAATCTGTTATTTGTTCCAAAGTAACTAGACCAAGGATAAATTTGGGCTTACAATTTTATTTTGTAAATGAACTGTCTTCCTTTTTAAATACAATAATTATCATTTGAAATGTTGATATGCAGATGGAAATGCTTTTACATGGGGTTGGGGTGGATCACATGGGACTTTTGCTATAGAAGGGCACTCTTCCGGAGGACAATTGGTTTGTTTCAACCTCTTTTATCCAAGTTTAGCTGACTAATTTCTTATTATGAATGGAAAAACTATATTCTATGTTTGTTGTCTTGTTGGATGCTTTAGAATGAACATATCTATTCCAAGTCAACTCCTATAATTTTTTGTGCCTATTTTGATGCTTTGTAATATAATTTAATTTATGATACCATCATATGACCAAAAAAGACAGTTTTGCTGCACAACAGTATTCATAGTTGATTTAAAAAAACTTATCTTGTTTGATTTAAAAAAACTGATCTAGTTAAGTGGTTGATGAAACTTGAAACAGTGACTTTTGGTCTTGATCTTTTTTCAGTGTTTTTATTTTCAAATTTGTGGAGGCTTGCTCCTACATCGTACAAGTAGCTAGACAAGTAAGAATTTTCTATTATTTTCTTCTTCAATGTACAAATTTAGTGTACAAATGAACGAATGAATGAATAATACAGCAGAACAACTTTACAATTTTGACAGAATTTCGAATCTGTCCTCTCCTCTACAAAAAAGGAATTTTCCCAACTCCCTCATGAACATCTACATGACTCCATATATAGCACACCACAGTACTATTACGTAGGCTGGTTCAAACAACACAAGAACTTAAACACTGTTCCTGCCCTCATCAAACCGTTTGCTCTTCTTTACAACTTACATACATGAAAGTAATCAGGAGTTTATTAGGATGACTATCGTTGAGGTTAGTTTCTTACTAGTTCGTCTTGTTAACAGATTAACTTATTTAGCAATAGGATTTTTTGAAGAAAAGAAGTGTGGAGTTCTACAGAAGATAATCTTATCAGGAAGATTTTATGAGCTTTATCTTGTACCAAGATTGCTATCCTTCTTGAAAGAGGCATGAGAATTGAAAATTGAAAAGAGCTTCTGGCTGCATTCACATCTCACATGGCGTCACCTTTCATGAGGCTAGGAGTTGCCATAAAGAAATTCAAAGCAATGTATGCTTGTTAAGTAGAAAGAAATCATGATCTTTCATATTGAGAATCTTGTGAGTGCTGTCATAACTCGAGGCTGGAGTTAAAAAGAATAATAATAAGGACAATATCACTAATGGAATTTCTCTTTTTCTTTACTCTTAACAAAAATAATTCCACTCATTAAAAAGGACAATGAGCTATGGATTTCGATATGATTTTCAACTTTTATTCACTGTATAGGTAGTTGCAAAGGCCACTTTTGTTCTTTTGGGATAATCTCATTTTTCCTATAAAGAGGAGATGAAAACTTGTTGATCTTTCGCTTGATTAATGATGTGCCGGAAAATGCGTTATTTTGATATTGATAATCACAATTGTGACAACTCATTAATTTGACCAACTGTCAAAAGTTGTGTTTTTCAAACTTAATCAATCAATCTAATCTAGTAAAGAGCAGAGTATTCAAAAAATTCCAAATGAAATTTATACAATCAATTTTATGTGATTTGGCCTCTAAATCACTCATATTCTGCCGTCTCTTAATTCTTTTAGTCAATTGTTTCTACAACACTTCTCTTTAAATTATGTGTCTGACATTAAATAGATAAATTGAACTTCTCATGCTATTTAAACAGTAAAATTTTGATATTTAATTCAATTAGAACTCGTTGAAAACTTAAAAATTAACCCAAACTAACCAACTTTCTATTTTAATTATTGGACTATTGATTGACATTGACATTTCTTGTTTGTCACACATTCAAATTAGATTCTTTGGAGTTTTTAGCCAAAAATCTGAACAGAAACTTTGTAAAGACCAACCATCATAATATGAGACTAAACTGATCTTGTATGTTTTAATGCCAATACTTGCTGAAAGTTGGGTTTGCACCAATGGTGTGTTCTGTGTAAGAAATGAAGAATTTTACTTGGAAAATTCTTTCTTTTCTTGCTATGACATTTTTATTGAAGGTATTAAGGTCACAGCTAGTGCTTATCTGGCTTTATATTCATTATGGCAAGCCATCATATTACTCCAAAATTGCATGAACTTACAGATTGTTATGAATCTTTACTTGCATCAACTACCTTCACTATATAATGGAAAATTTGGCCTTTGACAAAGTGAAGTTCAGAAAAAGTGTTTATGTAAATGTTATGAAATTGTAAAGAGTCTTTTTTTTTTAATCGAGTATTTCTTTTATGAATTTCAACTTTTGAATCTAATATTCGCTAATAGCCTATTTATTGTTTCCTTTTCTTACACTTTCATCTTTGGTCACAGAACTTTTAATTTTTTGTATCCTTTATCTGCCAATTGGATTTTACACACTTCTTAAATTGTCCATCCAGGGACATGGAGATGATGTCGACTACTTTGATCCTTTTATGGTGAACTTTGGCAAGAATGTGAAAGCATTAGAAATATCTTGTGGATTCAATCACACAGGCGCTATACTTGAACACACATAGGGTTGGGAAGGGTTTTCTTTCATCCATTCCTCATTTTCATTCATTTATAATAATTTTATTCGTATGTCAAGGTTTTATATGTACATTTTTAGCATAAAATATGGTGTAATAAGGTCAAAACATGACTTTTCTTGTATATTTGCGGATGAGTAGAAGTGCATGTATCTAAAACTGTCCATCTTCTTTCAGGAAAAGATTCATGAGTTTTGAAAGAACTGCAGACCTGCAGTGGTCATTCTTTTGCGTGTACTATTGCTTATCCTTTGAATGCAGTACACATAATCCATTGCTCTTGGACTGTCAATGCAAGGCTTCTTTTCATCTGAACTATATAGTGAAAAGAATACCTGCTTTTTGGCAAACCCAGCAGAATTCTTTTAATTTCCAACTTGTTGCAAGAGACGTTAATGTATAATATCACTCTAATCATTATTATTCAATTGCATATCCAGAACAAATTGACAAAATTGTTGCTGCTGACCAATGTTCTGTCCTGTTCTCCACTTGTTTGCTTCAGTAAGTTCTTGAACGATTGATGAGAAATTTGTTAACATTTTTCAGTTCAAAAGCTTGTTTGCTTCAAGTATTCATTTTTCTTACAGAATAGATTTATGAATACTTGAAATAGTGTAGAATGGTTCTACTTCATGGTTTGTCATCAGAAATCATCTGTGGGTTTTTTGAAATTTGGTTTCATTGATCGCCTGTGTGTGTGTTTGTAAAGTGGATGACGATCTGAAGGCGTCACAGACCCATTTTTCTTCGGCTTACATCTTGCTTCTTGTTACTGAAATTATATGTTAGTTCTGCAGATTACATTTATTTCACGTTGCCCGTCGTCAAATGCAAAAATGAGCTTGATTGGCATCGGTTTTCCCAAGAGGTGTGGCTTTATTAATATACCAATAAGCTATGAGATGGGCTTTTAAGTAGATCATCATCATATAGGCTCTAACGACATTCCCAATCATATGCACAAAACTGTGTCAAACAAGAGTTCATATCAATCAACCAATAGTGTAGAAATACATGAACGCTTAAATGTTATCGAAAATGTGTTATTACTATAAACACCCAAATCCAAGCCCAAAGTACAACAAGAGAAGCAAAAAATTTGAAATTTAAATTATTTTAAAAAAAATATCTAACCTATGTAAACAACTAGTTCGGTTGCTCCAGGTTGACATTCAGAGATTGAAGGTCTCATGATGCTTTTTCCATTGTCGGGGGCACCACTAAAACTTGTAACTTGAGTGAGTGGGATGACCTAAAAGCCCAAGAAGATTTGGATGTAACATGTAGACCATTAAAAATAGAGGAAATTACATAATATATCATTATTTTAAAAATATTATCAAAAATATTTTTATCAAGTTTTCGTTTTTCACTTTTATCAACATTTTTATTTTATTTACAACAATACCATATTTGCTTTGATCGAACAACTATCAGCATGTAATTTTTTTTTTTGCTGTGTGTCCCTGCACCGTTGTCTACTGTTGCAGATTGCAGCAGCAATGTTTTCTGTAGTCGAGAAAGCCTCATCATCGTTCAGAGAAGTGAAATCAACACTTCGATCTAAAACGAAACAAACCAAATCTATCGAAAAACCCTTTCGATCA
>JAJIYU010007603.1:0-19146 GCA_030144865.1 Tinospora cordifolia | reverse complement strand
AAACACAAAAAAAAAAAAAAAAAAAAAAAAAAAAAAAAAAAAAAAAAAAAAAAAAAAAAAAAAAAAAAAAAAAAAAAAAAAAAAAAAAAAAAAAAAAAAAAAAAAAAAAAATGTTGAAATCTTCTTTTTCTTAAAAACACATAACACAATATTAAGGAAACAAAAATTTATTAAGGTAGGTGTTTGTGCAATAAATTCATAGTATTCAACCTTATCCTAAAGCCAGAAATCATCCAAACATGTCGAACGATTAAAACGGCAAGGATTGAAAAAAATATTAAGTCAAGATTTGTCACATTGCTTATCAATTCTAGTAGTAATCTTGCCTAACTATTGTATACGTTCATAATTGTCAAGTTTGGTGATAAAAGGATAAAGTCTAGATTTTGCGATTAATTAGATATGAAGACTTTAGAGGATTTATACCGTTTAACAATAATCTATGATCTTAGAAGCTTTCAAGATCATCTCTTATATGTGGGGACCATGATTAACAACTGGTGGTCAATCAAAAAATTTCCAAATGCATAGCCTTAAATGATCTCTTCATATTTAGTATCTGACAATCTATGTTTTTAGAAGATTGCATCATATCTGAAAATATAACTCATATATTATAAAAATTAAAATTAGTTTTTATATTATCCAGAGTTTATTTTTGTCAGTTACTAGTATGTCAAAACATGCAACTCTCTATGTTGTCACATTTCTAATTTTATGGTTATCAATTTAGAAATATTTTTATAGTTTATTCTACATAACTCAAGTATAATTCTAAAGGTTTCAACCCTTTCGGACATGCACTATACTTGATGAAAAACTTGCATGTCTTCTTTATTATTTAGTGTGTTAAAAGGTCCTATGGTGTAAGTAATCTACGTCGAGGTGCTTAGGTTGAAGGGAGTTCAATCAAAGTAGATTTTACATTTAGATATTGAAGTTTAAAGGTTACTGTATCAGTCTATTTATATCTAAAATTATTTAAGTGATAGAGTGTGGCTTTGCATATATAGGTCATAATGTAAAACTTCATTATCAACCTTGTGTTTTTACCTTTTTGTTATCATATCATTTAAGAGAAACTAATTAAAAGGATCAATATTCTTCAAGTAAAGTAGACATAACAATTGGTATCAGAGAAGTTGACTTGTGTTTGTTATTTGCATACTAGGTGAAATCATGTTTTGGTTCATTTTCTGCTAAAAATAACTCCTATGTGAATAAAAAAAAGTCATGTTCAAGATGAGCCACACAAGAAGGAGCCTTAAGCACTCATCCTCCCTTATTAGAAGGTAGAAACTATTCATAATTAGAAGGCTCCAATGAAAGAATTTTTTTTTTCAATTATTATATGAATATATATAGAGGGTCCTAATTGATGGCAGAGGCATCTAATTGTGATTGATGGAAAATAATAAAACTACTTTAAGACTTGAAAATCAGTGGATGGAAAAAGACCAAAGATTAGCTCTTACAAACTCCAAGACATTAAACACTATTTTCAATGTAGTACATGAAGAACAATTGAGGCATATCTCTTCAAGTGAACTTGCAAAAGAAGAGCTTGGGAGACACTCCAAACTATATATAATGTTAGAATATTTAAGTTGCAATTGCTAATATCATAATTCAAAAAACTAAAAATAGAATATGAACAATAATCATCTTAAATGGGAATATGGGGTATAACAAATCAAGCTTTTTAACTTGTAAAGAAGTATTTGAATTCAAAGTTATATGAAAAAATGTTAAGATCTCTTCAACCTTGTTTTGCTACTAAAGTAGCCACTATTGAAAAGGCTCGTGATGTGACAGCCATGGATTTAACTAAGTAAATGGGGTTGTTGTATAAATATATTAGATGAATTTTTCACCTCAAGAAGAAGACAAGGGGGTTGCAGTTCAAGTAAAGATGAATATGTTAAAGGTTGATGATGATCATAATGAAAGTGACGAGACTATTGATATGCTTGCAAAGAATTTCTACAAAATTCTTAAAAGGCTCTAAAAAACAAAATAAAGAAAGAACATATGGAGATTGTGTTAGAAGAAGGGATGCTAATAATAATCAACAACTTGAGTTAAAAAGCAAGTCTAAAAGAATAAAGTGTGAAGAACATGAGGGATTTGTGCACATTCAAGCAGAAAATGCAAACCCTTTAAAAAGGAAAAGAAAATTGTCAAACATTTCTTACAGTGGTGAAAAACCTAAAGAAAGTCAAAAAGAGGTGAAGAAATCTCCAACAATTTCATGGCCTTCAACGTAGTTTGAGATCCAATGAGACCTACAATCCTGATAATAGTGGTGTAGCAACTATAGATACAACTATAATGCAAAATAGTGTTGGGCCCATAGAGGTAAGAATAGGTGAAATTGACAATGTTGATAAAAGAGAATGTTCAAAAGTTAGTGATGATGAGGAGTTGAGCGAAAAAGAGATATGAGAAGCCTATGAAGAAATGTACCGCAAGTAGATATAAGTTGAAAGATTGAATGTGGAACTAAAAGCCAAAAATGCATACATTCTTAGAGAAAATGAGCTTCTTTGTCAGAAAATAAATAAGTTGAACTTTACAGTGAGAAAAAATTAGAAGGTGTATTAATAAGATTTGATAAAGCTGAAAATACTATGAAAATTGAAGACAAGAAAATCAAGTCGGATGAAGTCCTGATAGTGGAAAAATTCAAGTCATGAATACTCTAAAATTGGCTACAAGGGAAAGGTCAAGAAATCACAAAGATTCATACTTGTGTGTAACTATTATAATAATGCAGGGCACATTTGACTAAGGTGTTTCAAAAGGATGAGGGATTAAAGACAAGGAAAAAAGACTTCACACCTCAACTGTTATGGAGTAAAAGAATGTGAAAATGTGGGTTAAGAAAAGTGAATAAAAGGATATGTTGCTCTCACCTTATCTTTTGTTACTCCTACTATATCAGAGTCTTCAAAATGTATTATTTGAATTATGATGTAGGTTTTATTCTAAGAACTGGAACTATTAAAATAGCATACAAGTTTGATCTTATTGTCAAGGAATTTGTTTTGCCTTTACTTGACAATGTTGTTATTGTGGAAGGTTTGGGTGATCATAATGTTGATGATACTTCTCACACCAATCTAGCTAGCCTATGATGGTGAAAATGTAGAAGCTCTTCTTTATCTTAGACCTCTTTTGGTAACCTGTTTTTTTCTTTTCTGATTTTGGCTACTCTTAGCAAAATAATATAAGATCTTCATAGGTTTGTGTAACTGTTCAGGTGGAGCATCATATCTCTCCTAAATTATTGATGAGTAATCACGTCTAGCAAACATACAAGGGGAGTCATTACCATTATTGGTTCATTTGTAGGTTGTATATATTATTGCAACATCTAATTTATCTACTATGACATTCTCTTTCATTCATAAACCAAGTTTTGGTTGTTCCTTGAGCACTATCTAGTTGTCGTTAGCTCAAGCGCTCTTATAGTGGCATCACATAACTTTAGTCATTATTAGTTGCCAAAAGGGAGAGAATTGGGGTTATGATGCAAAATTATGATTAGATGTTGGCCATAGTGAGGTTTGATCTCTTGATAATTTGCAGGGATATTCTGCTGATTTTTGTTGCTTTAGTGGACATCCACTTATGCTTGCATGTTATGTGGGCCTGACTTGAAGATTTTCTCTTGTGTTTTGCACCAAACTATACCAAAGGAAGAGATTGTCAAGTCAAGATTCATCGCTTATTTGTAATAAAAATCTTGTCCTACTTTAACTTATTTTCATAATTGAAATGTTTTGTGATAAAAGAACAAATTTTGTATTTTTTATGATTTTAGAACTAGTTAGATTTGTTCATTTTTAGAGGATCTATATAATTTGACAACAGTTAGTGATTTTAACACCTTTCAAGAATATCCTTATATGTTTGGATCATGATTAACAAATGGTAGTCAATCAGAAAGCTTCCAAATACATAAATTTAGAAGATCTCTTCATGTTTAGCAACTATCAATATATCAAGAAGGATCTCATTTGCTCTCATGTTTATCTCTTATATAATTTAATATGTTAAGATTATATACCTTCAAAAGATTATATCAGATCTAAAAATAACTCTCATATTATAAAAGATAAAATCAATTTATATTAGCAAGATTTTGTTTTTGTTAGTAGTTGATACAATAGAATGTCCAATTTTGTGCTTTCAAATTTCTAATTTTTTGGTTGTCAATTTTTTTGCAAATGGTTCTACTTAATTCAAGTACGATTTCAAGGTTTGCAACCCTTGTGGACATGCACTACAATTGATGAAAAACTTGAGAGTATTCTTTATTTCTTTTGATAATTGTTGGTGTATGTTAAAAGGTTCTATGATGTGGGCAATCCGCGTAAAGATACATGAGGTTGAAATGAGTTCAATCAAAGCAAATTTTATGAGGGGATCTCATATTGTATCCCGTTGCATTTAGATATTAAAGTTGACATCAGTTTAAAGGTCATTGTATTAATCTATTCATATTTATAATTATTTGATTGATTATCGAGCATTTTCAAGTAGATGTGATCCCATAGATGTAGGTTGTAGTACCCACCTGCATTATCAATCTTGTATATCTTTTCACTATTTCTTTCCGTTGCTTTTTATTACATTACCTTTAACATAAACTATTTAAAAATATTAGTAAACATCAAGTAAAATGTACCTATCACAAAGATTTAGATTGGAGGGATTCATCAAAATTTGTAATTGGTAAAGAAGAGATCATTGGGTTCAAGAATTCAAGAATAAATGACCTAAATTGTTTGATAAGTGGACATGATCTTATTCGGCTCATAGGTGAATTAATCTCACAGCACCCCTTAAGGTTCATTTGGTACACAGGATATGATAGAATTATTTTTATAGTATAGAATGAGATGAGATAGGATTAAATATAAAAATACAAAAAAAACCTAAAAAATTGAAAGTGAAAAAAAAAAAAAAATTTAATGGGCCTAGATAATTTTTATCCTATTGTATGTTATACCCAAATATAGGATTAGGATAAAAATTTATCTTATCATATCCTATCCTATTCTTGGGTACCAAACAACCCCTTAGGCCATCTCCAACCCAATGCCAAAATAGCACTGGAGGGGGGGCTTTTAAGGCGTAGGGTTGCTCCAACCCTAAACCATTGCCAGCGCCATCTTGGCGTTGGTGATTTTATTATTTTTTTAGTTTTTTTCTTTTTTTTTTCAGTTTCTTTTTGTTCTTTATTTTCAAGTTATAGTCTTTCTTTTCATTGAAAAAGTTTTAAGTTAAATTTATAGTTTTTTCTAGTTAAAAATTTTTAATTATTTTAATTATATTTATATTATTTTATATGAATTATTTTTACTATTCTTTTCTTATTTTTGTCTTTATTTTTAAAAAAACATGTTTTAATATATATTTTTTTCTAAATTTAATATTGTTATTATATTTTGTATATATTTAAAATTTTAATACTATAAAATTGACATTATATATGCAATCAAAGATTGTAATTTTTTAAATAAATTTAGGTAATGCACAATAAGAAATACAATATAGAACCCAATACTTAAAATAAAATTTTTTAACATTATATTTTAAATAAAAATTTCATTGATTAAAATAGATAACAAAAACAATATAAAACATGCAATAGCAAAAACAACATAAAACATACAACTTTAATAATTTGGTAAATTTGATCCAGATCTTCCAATATTATTAAATAACGATGCATTATCATCAGATGGAGTGAAAGGCCCCTGTCGTCCAACTCTTTTTGGCAAAATTCTTGTTTGTTCAGCATGAAAATACTCACGTGTGGTCGAATCAGAAATGGAATTCAAGTCTTTCAATAAAAGTTTATTATCTTCTTTGATTTCCTTCAACTACAACTTTTTTATCTCATTATATGCATAGGCTGCACAAATTTCCAAATCTTGATTCTTACTTAAAATAACATTTTTTAACATCTCCATAAGTTCTTCTCTGTTTTCTTTAATAGTATTGACTACGCTTGACATAGGTTCATTATTTTTCCTTTTCAATTTTGCCTTTTTAACACCAATGGGACGTGAAGATGGAGTACTACTGTCTTCCTCTAAGTTGAGAGAAAATGATGATAAGCCAGAGAATGCTTCATTAGATTTGGAGGTTAGAGCATTTGATTGAGAAGAATTGTAGTTACTTGGTTGTGATTGAACAATACGAGGATTATGAGCATTGTAATTTTTGAACTTTTCGTAGTCATTGACAATATTCTACACGTGGTCAAATATGAATCCTCTTTTATACTTGG
The DNA here is from genome assembly GCA_030144865.1 of Tinospora cordifolia. Classification (NCBI taxonomy): domain Eukaryota; kingdom Viridiplantae; phylum Streptophyta; class Magnoliopsida; order Ranunculales; family Menispermaceae; genus Tinospora; species Tinospora cordifolia. Next base: position 12,842 of record JAJIYU010007603.1, on the reverse strand, counting down.
GATCTTGATTGAATAATTCTTTTGCTCGAGTTAACTATATATGAGTTTATACGAAGTTAAATATAAAATTCGTAAAACTAATATAAAAATAACAATGAAATAATATAAAGTATACTTACAATGCTACATTGAAAGCCACTACTTGGATTCATATATTTTATTTGTCGGACACGACCATTTAATTTTTTACTTCAGACATGATGTTATTCATCTGTAATACCCTAATTCTTGGTCCTTTGTTTTTGTCACGTCTGTCATACACGGAGAGACGCGCCATTAAATGTCGGCATATATATCATCTGTTGAGAACAGGAACGTTACTTTTCTCACATTCAATTCTCATTAAATATCATCTGGACCTAACATAATTCATACAAATAAATAATCAAACTCTTGGACTCACCAAGTAATAACACATGGAAAGCATGTTGTGATCATCAATAGTTAAATAATTAACTTCTACATTTAAAATTTAAATGAAAGTGGATCAAGCTTCCAACTGAAATCTCTGAACATAGCCTATGTGGCCAAAGTCTAACCATAAAGACAATTGATAATTTAAAACTAATCTGAAGAGTCATACACCCATTCTAAACTAACTGCCCAACAAAAAAGAACTTTAATAACAACCTCAACAGTGAGGTTTGTAGCTACTATAGTACTTCGTAGTACTATCAACATGAACCACCTCAAAGATTACCTAAAATAAAATAATAGGATGAATTCAAGAGCCCAATGGATCAATAACATTATTTAAATCAAACACAGAACATGGAATCACTTATCAAACATTAGACATTTCAAACATTCAGTTGTTCATTAATTGCTAGTTAGACCGAAAGGTTTAACCCTGGTGTTATCTTATTGTTATCATATCAAAAGAGACAAGGAAAATGCACTACGTGCCAGATTCCAATAGGATAGGGGCATACCCATTATCCAACCTGGGAACTACGATCATTCCCTTCGCTCTATCACTAGAGAACTAGGGTTACACCTATAGTTTTATCATCGAAAACTAGGGACAAACCCATTATTCCTTATCGCGAGAACACCCACAGTGATCCCCCATGAACCACTGCGACAGTACATGGTTCAATTCTTAATTTATCTTTGCTTGAACATCAATGGACATCTCATAACAAGCATATTTATCCATTCATCATTTATAACACATCATTGTACAAAGACGTAATCATGCTGATCATTTCATAGAAACATAAATAAACCAACAATCATCTCATGTTATAAAACATTTTAAAACCGAACATGGACGTATAACTCATGTTATCTAGCATTCATGCATAAAAAACAACATTCTAGCATGTTTCTAGGCATTCAAGAAATGTAATCACACAACATGTTCAATATTAAAATTCAAATAATACTGAGCAAGGTAATCTTTAACTTTTTCTTTCATTCCCTTAGGTCTTTGCTTTGCACTATATTAACTCTTTTAGTTTACCAGATTTACAACCAACATTACATGAGTTTGAAGCATTCCTAAGGTCTCTAGATCATAATTTAATGATTATACAACATAGATATCTTAAGGTGTACGAAGTGATCTTAACAGATGACGTTATTCGTTGCTTTACTTTGATTACTGCGGTAGTGAGTGGCATTACCATGGTAATCTGCGTGCGTATATTCAGAAATGAAAAATTGGGTTTATGCCGTGTTACCACGATCAGTTACCACGGTAACTAGAGCACAGATCGATTTTCTCATACATTACTGCGATAACCAGAGGGGTTTTGGTGTGTTCAACATTTGTTACCATAGTCCACTACTACGGTAACCAGAGGAGTCAATGTGTGCATAGTGCACTACCACGATCTGTCATTCCCTCTAGTATTCCATACTCCAATATACTCACATTACTCTCAAAACACACACACATACATGAAGGGAAAACATTATACCTCATTACTCCTTGTCTTTTTCCCTTGTTCTTTTTCAACGAGAGGTTTTGAATTCTCTAATGGTCTGTATTTCAAAAGAAAACGTGTATACTCTAAGGAAATGTAGATTTTTAACAGGAAATTGTGATTCCAAGCGAGGTTTGGCGATTTACCTGTGCACAAACGATTTCAAACGTGCCTCTGCTGATTTTCTTCCTTGTTGGGTTGTTTTTCACGAATCTAGGCTTTGAGAACCAATGGAGAAAGGCTTGAGTGGATGGAAACTGATCTAGAATGGTAGGAAAGGGAGGAAAGTTTAGTTTTTAGCAACTAGTTTTAGTTCTTTGAAGTTGGTGGGCGATTGTAGGGCTACAATGACGATTAAGGTTTTTCAGTACACTGTTTATACATATAGATTTCACATATTACCCTGGTAACTCGGGGTATTACCACAGTAACTAGAACCCCAATAGTCAGATTACTACAATAATCACAAGAATTACTGTGATAGCCAGAATGTCGCCAAATTCAGGGTTTCAGTTGCATTGCTACGGTAACCAATGGATGGTTACTATGTGGAATTCTGTGCTTCGCTCTAGTTCGCCGATTCTTTTGCACATTGATTAAATATCTCCTAAACCATGTTTTCATGAGTTTTCCAAGGTCTATTGTGCTTGAATTATTTTTATTTAATTTTACTTTTACATTTAAAACTTCCAAAATTCTGTAATTAATTCATTGACTTTTGGGGTATTACATCATCCGACATCCCACAAATCTTTTGTTGCGCACTTCCCAAGCCTTAAGTTTCCTATTGTTGTATGTTTCCTCTACTTGAAACCAAAATTGATCTTGGGATTGAAATCTGCCTGTACTGGGATCTTGGGAGATTTGCGAATACACTTCACAAAGAAGAACATCTTCAGCTACAGTGTAAGAAGAACTTCTAATAGACATTTTTGGCAAAAGGTGATTAAGTGAAAGAAAACAAGTTGTCATGAGAGAGTAAAAATGAGCTTAGGATTAGGAGAAACCAAATGACTTTGATGAAAAAAAAAATGGATGGTTTCATTTGGCTTTTATAAACACAAGAATGAGAAAAAAAAAATCTTATCGTATCATCCTTCTCGTACACATCATAGTCAAGGTCAAATCTATAATCAAAACAAAAATCTCGTTGTACTGGTTTTTCGTACGCGTCAAAATTAAATTCAGAATCAGAATCTTGTTATTCCAATATTTTTTGTACACATCAAAGTCAAATATAAACTCAGAATCTCGTTGTACTAGTCATTTCAAACACATCGTAGTCAAATTCAGAATCAAAATCTCGTCGTACCAATATTTTTCTTATACATCAAAATCAAATTTAAAATTAGAATCTCATTTTATTGGTCATTTCAAACACATCATAGTTAAATTCAAAATTAGAATCTCATCGTACCGATCTTTTCTTATACATCGAAGTCAAATTTAAAATTAGAATCTCGCGTACCAGTCATTTCAAACACATCATAACCAAACTTAGACTTGAAATCTCGTCATACTGATCTTTTCGTAAACATTAAAGTCAAAATCACATCGTATGAGTCTTTTTATTGAGTTTTCACCACTATAAACACCAGGCCAATTATCTAAGTTGAGCATCCTATGCTCAATTATCTAACTTATCAACACCATAGTCATTCTCAACATGGATTTCAATGTTGGAGGTCCATCTAACTTATCATCTTCCATTTCATCATCTGAAAGCAAAGATGAAATACCAATGATGGATAATTTCGAAGTCATTAGCCCAGAAGAAGAAGCAACGTATAGAGCGATTATAAAAAATAACATGATTCTTGCACAGCTCCTCGTGGAACAGACCAACTATGCTAGACATGGTGACTCTATTCCAGGTCACATAGTCATCAATCGTGATTAGAAAACTGCCAATAGAAATCTTTTCAACGACTACTTTGTTGAAAACCCAAGCTATAATGATGCAATATTTTGTCGACAGTTTCAAATGTCTTACCATTTATTCATTCACATTATTGATGCGGTTAAATATTATGAAAACTACTTCCAACAACGAAGTGATGCACTCGGAAGGCTTGGGTTGTCACATTTACAAAAAGTAACTGCAATATTTCGTATGTTATCTTATGGTCTTTTGGTAGACGCCATGGATGAATAAATCAAAACAGGTGAGTCTACTGCCATTAAAAGCATGAAGAGTGGTGGAGATGTTTTCTGGACGTTATCTTAGATCACCAACAACTATTGATATTGAAAGGCTACTATATGTTGGTGAGAAGCATGGGTTTCCACGGATGCTAGGTACTTTAGATTGCATGCATTGAAAATGAAAAACTGTCCTACGGCATAGGCAAATCAATAGTCAGGTTGCGGTGGATCACAGACTATCATTCTTGAAGTTGTAGCTGATTATGATATTTAGAAATGTGTTGAGATCACTATAAGTGCATAGGATCACAATACTAATACACAGTGAAGTACTGGATATCGTCTTCAGGGAATAGTATATGGTCAACAATTCTAAATCCCAATTTACTAATAGTATCAATTTTATTAAAGCTTACAATCAAAATTAAAATTTTTCAAAATTAAAATAAATTAAAAATAGAAATTATTACCTGAAAAACTTTGCAGATTGATTATCTAGGATAATAAATTCTTATATGATCACTCTTAATTCTTACTTTAATTAATCAAATTTTCATTTTTTGTAGGTTATAAGCACTTTTAATCAAAACTCTCTCTCGAGGCACCTTGATCCATTTAATTATATTCCCTAATACCCCCTTTCGAGGTGTAAAATTAACAAACTAATGCAATTAACCCTACTATCACGTGCAACCTCCTCGAAAATCAATAACCTCTTGGTTAATTTATGTTTCTAGGTCTATACTTTGATTATCTAACTATTGAACATCTCTTTCGAGTTAATTCAACAATTTGATATCAATTTATAAATGACTAGTCAAATAAAAGCATTAAGTTCACAAAATATAAAACAATATCTCAAAATAGATTAATTAATTTTAGAATCAAAAGTTCTTACAGTCAAACGTACGTCCTAGACATAAGAAACTTAGCCAGCCATAGTAAAGAGATTACACATTAAAAAATTAAATAAACAAACAATCATACTCGAAATGGTAACCTTGTTCTTTGTTCTTATCTGTCTTCTCTCTATTCCTTTTGCTCTGGCCATAAAAAAAACTCTAAACCCAAAAACCTAATACAACTTTTCTATTTATACTATTATTCAAAAAAACTAAAAAAAATCACGTTTTCTAAATCGTAAAAAATCATATTTAAACGCATTACCGCGATAATACTTGCAGTAATTTACGTAACTAAAAAATACACAAAAATCATGAACATTGGGAAGACCTGTGGTACCACTGTAACACTCGTGCGTTGATAATTCTTCTCTGGTTACTGCGGTCACCTACCTCGATAACTAGTGACATGTTAGTTTCTTCTTTTTCCCTTGGCTTTCATTTTGTTTATCTCAGTCAGTAGTTTTTCTACTGCAGTCATCAGTTGGTCCTTTGTGTTTTTAAACCATTCTTTCTTCTCAAGTTCCATGATTCCTACTTTGGTTTATTCTGAACCTGCATAAACATTGAATAACCTTTCCCCGGCATTACATGCATATAGAAACGATAAAAATCACAATGCAATACTCTAATATGTAAATAAACATGCAATGATACTCTAAATGCATATGTAGCTAAATATAAACTAATATGCCTAATTTCCTACAAAACTTATGCAAAATATATATAATACCCAAATTAAAGTTAGTATGTTATGCAACTAACAATATGACAAGCATATTTCGGTATGCTAGGTACAAATAATTACATAAATGTGTTAGAGTTATCAAATCTTTTTTCTAATCTAACCCTTGGTATTCCTCTTCTTGCTCATTATGTTTATTCAAAGAAAAGAATACAATATAGGTTACTATTTGGTAGATAGTATATACCCAAAATAGTCTACTGTTGTTCCCACTATTCATCAACCTCAAGGATGGAAAAAATAATATTTTGGCAAGAAACAAGAAGCATGTAAGAAAGATGTTGAGCATGCATTAGGAATCCTCCAGTCACGATTTGTTATTGTTCCCAGGCGAGCACATTGTGGCAAAAAGCTGCGTTACAAGACATCATGTTTACAAGTATTATCATGCACAACATGATAATTGAGGATGAACGTGATTTTGATGCACCTATTGAAATTAATGAAGATGCAAGAGAGCCACCAACTGTAGATGTTAAAATAGTTAATGATGAAAGTGCCCAATTTCAACAATTTTTTACTCGGTATTAACAAATTAGAGATACAAATGCTCACTTCGAGCTTCAAAATGCATTCATCAATCACTAGTAGAAAAAATATAGTAACTTAGATGATTAAGTATACCTTTTTATAATTAATGAAGTATTTTAGCTATTTTTATGTTATATTTTTAATTTTTGTAATGCATTATTTTTTTAAGTTAGATTGAAATTTAAATTTTATATACTAATTAATTACTAATTATCTACTAAATAATTTACCATTAATTAATTTTAATTAATTATTATATAATAAAATAATTATTTAAATTTTGTAGTGTATTATTTATCATTTATTTATTCATTAATAATTAAATGTAATGTCGAGTAAATATGTAAAATAAAATTTATGTATAAACATATAATTGTAAAAAATAATTAAAAGAAAATAAAAAGGAGATAAAAAAAGAATATTATGAGAATATTCTTTTTAGTGTAAAAAATGAAGTAATGGATTAGAGAAGAAGTTACTGTTTAATGTTAAAGTAACTTTAAAATGAAGTAAGAAAATGATAATAGAGTTGAAGATTCCCTTAAAGGTTAGGACTCTATGAAAATAAAAGTTTTGAAAGATTGGATAAGTATAGATAGGGCTAACAAAAAAAAAAAAAAAAAAAAAAAAAAGATGTTCCTTTGAAAATGCTCTTGCCAATAGTCTCACCAACCCAATAATCTTCCCAAGTAAACTTCAACACTACATCATAGAGTATAGAACTATCTTTCTACTCCTCTCAACTTCTGTCTCAATATAGAGAGTTTTACAGTATCTTACCCACAAGAATCTTGTTCACTTAGAAGACGCCAAAGCTACTTGCTACAAAAGCCAACGCTTTTCAAACAATATTCTCTACCCCAAGACCTCTGCTTCCATTTTTTTTTTCCTTTACTATCTCCCACCTATATATATATATAAGTAAGCTTTTCTTCCTTGGACCCACTTTCTCCCCACTGAAAAACATGTAATCTTCTTCTCAATGATCTTGACCACCTCCATTGAAAACTTGAAAATGGACAAGATAGGAACAACTGCAACATTCTTCCTCTTATTATTATTTTTGAGAGAAATTTGGGTCCCCAAGTGCTTGGTGAGCACTCACAATTGCCATCCATGTCTCATGCTTCATTGAATCGTCCTTTGAATTCATTTTGGAGACCATGCAAGGCGCACCCAAAAACAAATAATGGTGGTGACACGAGACACTTGAGCTTGATAAATTATTTAATGGCATTTCATTCTTTGTATTAATTTAAGTAAATATTAATTTAACTACAAAAAATTATAACCATAAACTCTCAACTATTATACGTAAATATTATCTATGTACTTGAACTTATTTTTACTTTATACTTTTTTAACGACTAAGTAGTATTTGAGCTTGCTCTAATTATTAATTTACTTAGGCCCCTGGTTGAACATTCTCCACTTAAATTATCTAAAATGATTGCTTGCATAAGTAATTTTGGTAAGTGAACTTTTCATGTGTTTATAACCAAAAATTAAAAAAAAAAAATCTTCACATAATAAATTTCCATTTTATTCTTAGGGTACGCCTTACAATTTTTCCTTTCACCAAAAAAAAAAAAAAGTTCTCAGCCTATTTTCTAGTGATGGTCAACTTTTCATGAGCAAAAACACAAGTATATTACAAGTCATTTTTAACAATAAATATGTGTATAATAGACGTGGGTGCTAAAAGTATTCATCATGTGAATATATTAATATATTAATATTTAACCTTATTTTTATAAATATAGGAGTGTTCCCAGTAGTTATACCTACCTTAAATATAATAATAATGTTATATTATCACTTCATTATATTCTCTTTCATTATAATTTTATTACACTTTCTTGCGGGTAGATTACAGCCTTCAAGGTTTTAATAAATAAAATTCACAATTACATCAAATATCTCATTTTATTTTTGAACTAAATATCACATAATATATATATATATATATATATATCTAACTTTTAAAGTTATATATTAGTTGATTTTCGATGCTTTTTTTTTCAGCAAACTTTACTCATTTGCAGGGGCGTAGCATTTTTTTTTTAATGTTTTTAATATCTTGGGAACTAATCTAAATAAGAATAAAATGAAAAAAAAGTACCATAAATTAGTGTATACAAAAACTAAAAATAAATGCACAAATAGTGCTTAAGGTGACTTAACATGGGTTTCAGAAAGAAATAGGTAGAAAAATGAACAAAAAAACATAAAAGAAATCTAACTTATAACGTGTAACAATCAAGTTTTGTAAATTAAAATTTTCTTCAAGAATATGAAATCTCTTGATATTACCACAAGATTGTCTGTTAGTTGGCAAGGAGTTTGGTAATCTTGTATTCTTCTTGAAGCGCGTTCATTAACCGAAAACGTGGGAGAAATGAAAAATAAATAGAAAGAACGTATAGGAAAATGGACAAAAAAAAAAAAAAAAAAAAAAGTGTGCCGCATAATGAAAATGTAAGGTATCGGGAGGTAAAAATATAAAGTACATAAGAACTCTACGTCACCAGGGAATAGTTAAAATAATTAATTAATTAAATAAATAAAAAATAATAAAAATACTTGAAAAACTTATATAGAATAAGTTCAAACAAACCTAGAATGAATATAAAAATGATATAAATTTAAAAAAACATGAAAAATGGCGTAGAAAAAACACAAAAACAATAACTCAATTGATTACCGTAGTAACGCTGGACAAACTGTAATACCCAAATCATATATATATATATATGTATTAATACTAAGCATATAGTAGGGTTAATTAATGTATAGTAATATATGAAAAAAAATAATAATTTTGCGGATGGGCCCAAGGTCCATGCACTGCGCACAGGCGCGTTGGCCTACACGCACTTGTGCGCCAGATTATTAAAAAAAAAATCTTTAGAAAAAAATAAATGAAAAACCAATCGACAAAATACACAAAAATACTGAAAACTCCCCAAAAAAATACAAAACAACTCTAAAAATTCAAATCTCAAACTCTAGCCACCCCAACCAAACAAAAATGGAAGTTTGCCACATTAGGAATGTGCAATTTTACGAAATTAGCCCTCAAAGACTCTATATAAACCCTCTTACCCTACCTATTTCATTCATCTCAGAGCAAAAGTTGAAAATCTTCTTGCTCTCTCTCTGCCTCCTCCTTGGCATCCTCAATTCTTTTCTTTTCTTGAGGTATTTTAAATAACGTGCGAGGTAGTAGCAATGAAGTGCTAAACAAATTTTAGAAGCAATCTCGAGATGAAGTTCTTTCCCTTTCTTTTAATTTATTATTTTGATTTAAATAATGCTTGCTTGTGTGTTTAGTTTAATTTATTTTTTTAAATTATTATATTGCTTAAGATTAAAAGAGTATGCTCTATAGTTGCGTCTCGTACGATCTTCTACATTAGAAATTGAAAGTCGTTGTTTCATTCATGTAAATGTTGATTTATAATGTTATACTATTGATGTGTTTAAATACTATTGAAATATTTATTTATATTGCTCTTACACACAAAAATAACATTAAATAAGATTTCAACTACGTATCAGTACGGGGACAAATGTTCTATGTTCTATGCAGAATTCGACTTTTGAACTGGTTGTCAAGATTGACACCAAAGTGGAACGGGTTTCAAGAATGATCTCACTTCATAGAGAAGGGCTTTGAGTGTCATGATTGATCTCTCTCCCTAGATCTGGAGCACATAGATTATTCTCGTTCGGTCTAAATTACGATTGAAATAATATATTGTTTGAATTGATTAAATTCTAGAAAGTGTTTGACATGATTGTGTTATTTGGTTGGAATAATGAATTAAATAGATTGAATGATTCATTTGACTTTTTAGCTCACCCCCCTCATTTTTCACATTTCAGGAATTTAATTTATCAGTCTATGTGAAAGACTATTTATTAGGATTTTTTTTATTTCATTGTAGGGCACGAGGGCCCAAGCCAATTTATCTTTTTCAATTTCGAATTTATATTCCACTGTAATAGTTCATGTACTCAGAAATTTAGAATAAATAAATAAAGGGTTTGATTTATTTATAATGCCATGAATTATTTTGTACATAGACTAATGTACGCCGGAAGTCTCTTAGAATGGAAAAAGGATAATGTAGCACGGACCCGCCTCTCGGACGACCCAAAATTATTAATTAAATAAAATTATATCGTCGGATGACAGAGACGATGAGGCTCGAGAGATTGGGGTATTATACAAACCTAGAAAATGAGAAAAATGGCGTAGTTCTGGTTACTGCGATCGCCTACTGTGATAATGATATACAAAATCAAAAATTGATGCATTCTGGTTACCGCAATAACCTAACATGGTAAAGCACCGAAAAACCCTAATTTGGATGTGTTAGTCACACGATTATCGCGGTAATTGGAGTCATTACTGTAGTAATACATAAAAATTATAAACATGTGTGATTTGCATGCAAAAACCCTAATTTTCACGCAAAGTTGCGCAGAAACCTTCCTAGCCGCCATAGACCGACCCTTCTTCTTTCCAAAGGCATTCTAAAGTATTCTTAATCTATTCAAACCCTTCTCTACTTGTTTCTCAAGCTTAGATTTGCGAAAAACAACATCATCAAGGGTGGATCTAAGTTGAAACACGATTCAAAACAGTTCGTGCAAAGGTAAATCACAAAATTCTAGCTTGAATCACGATCTTTTATCATGGTTGGATATTTTCTTAAGTATATGCTCGTTGCTTGTGAAGCACAGATTGTTGGGAGTGTTTGGAGCCTTGTTTTGGCGAGAAACAAATGGGAAAAGCATGGAACGCCGAGGTATAAAGATTTTCTTTAGTTTGATATGTGTTTTAAGTTAAATGTGTGTGTATTAGAGTGTTAAACACATAGGGAAACCACGAACAGGACAATGCATGCACAAGCGTTGCATTTTCTAAAAATCTCATAGTTACCACGGTAACGGACTACAATAACACACACAAATCACGAACTCCTCTGGTTATTGCGGTAATTGACCTTGGTAATGTTTTGAAAAAACAATATGTGTACTGGTTACCGCAGTAACATGTGTTGTCGATTCTGGCGACCATGGTAATGCAAAACATTTTCATGGTAATGCATTCTAGACCCTATTTTTTCGAATTTCATGCACAGTTCCGAGTGACTGTGGTAATACCCTTCTCTACCACGGTACATAGAAGAAAGAACGTGATATTATACATTAAATATTACCTAGATGCACACTACTTAGACTAAGTGAACATTGAAGCATGGTTAAAGGTGCTGAATTATGATATCAAACCATTATTGGTTGAGAATTCGAATCATCAAAACGAGGATTAGAACAAGCGGAGCATAGCAACAGGTGAAAGTGATTACCTTGCTCCCTAATGTTATTTAAATTTTAATATTGAACATGTGGTGTCTTTACATTGCTTGAATGCCTAAAAGCATGCTAGAATGTTTATATGATTTGTGAATGACATAAATGCATGAATGCTAGAATAACATGAGTTATATGTTCATGTTCGATGTTTACAATGCTTTATAACATAAGATGAATTTTGCTTTATTATTGTTTTTATGAGATGATCAACATCATTACGTTATTGTACAACGATGTGCTATACATGATAAAATGATAATTATGATTGTCATGAAAGGTTTGTTGAGACACAAGCAAAGTTAAATTAAGAATTCCACCATGTACAGTCGCAGTGGTCCATGGTGGATTACTGTGGGTGTTATCATGATAAGGAATTATGGGTTTATCCCTAATTCCTAATGATAAGATTATGAGTGTGACCTTAGTTCTTTGGTAATGGAGCGATGGGTGTGAACTTAGTTTCTGAGTCAGGTGATGGGTGTGTCCCCTGTCCCAACATGATAGCGATGAGAGAACATTAGTGCATTTTTCTCGTCTTCTCTAACATGATAATGATGAGCAATGGGTGTGACCTGAGTACATTTTTCTCGTATTCTCCAACATGATAAAGATGAGAGAATACCAGGTTTAAACCCTTCGATCGAATTAATGACTGTTGATAACTTAATGTTTAAGACGATTAATATATGATAAGTGTTTGCATGTTATCTGTTTGATTTAAATAATGTTATTAATGTACTATGTAAGATCTACTGGGCTCTCGAGCTCATCTCAACATTTTTATTTTAGGTGATCTTTGAGACACTTTGAGTTACAGTATGTGTAACACCCCCAGCTCCCGTTCTTTCTCTATCACATACGTCATAGGTGACGTGGTGATCTCGTGGCTTGAGACGTCATTTCTTCTGAGTGCAGTCAGTCCTGCTTTCTATCTGAGAACTGGGGATATTACTTTTTCTTTTCTTTATTTATCTGTTAGTTTTAACAGTTCATATCCAAGAGATAAAACTTAAATACAATACATCTGAAAACATTACTTCATTATCAGAGTTATAAATAATTTTGTGGGCTCCATAAACATCTTTTGATAACACAAATATTACTGACATTTGACATAATCAAACCCTACAATACACATCATTTCTACTATCCTGTACACTGTCATTAATTTACATTGATCTGTTGAAGCATCGTCTTCAATAA
>JAJIYU010007602.1:0-18993 GCA_030144865.1 Tinospora cordifolia | reverse complement strand
ACACATTAAAGAAAACTACAAAAATGTCACACTAAGATAAAAATGAAATACCTCAATCTTTCATTAGATTTTGCAAAATCAACTATACAAAATACATGATATAATGTATGATGTTTAATGCAAAACCTAACAAAAGTATGAGAGAACACATGTCAAGTAAAATAAAAGAATTACCCAAGAATTTTCAAGAGAATAAAAGACTTAGCCTTCCATGAATATGAAAGCTAATGAAAAACAAAAAAATAAAAGAAATGAAGAATGGAAAAATAAAAAGTGGGAAAAGCTCCAATGTGATCAAGGAAGAAAATGAAAAATGAGATGCTCTTCAAGTGTGAATTTGAGGGGTTTATATAGATATTCCAAGGAAACGATGGACCAATAGGAGATGGTCTAAAGGTGATGTGGATGAATGATACAAGTAGCCAATGCTTTACTTACCCTTCTTGTGTCAGATGGTAATAAATTCAAATGAAGGGTACTATATGACTGCATAGTAACAAGCATGGGGAAGTGTGACCAATGTAAGTGAAGGAAATGATGGTGTATAAGAGAGACTTTTCCTAATGATGATTATGTGAAAAAAGAGAAATAAGATGGGCTAGGACTAAGCTAAAAGGAAAAATGTGTCATGTGGGTTCTTGGGAATATTACTTGACTAATCACTATCAACATTGGTTCTCTCATAAATTTAAACTTATCCATTAGATTATTTTCGAGATCTACAACAAGGAAAAGGTGGATGATGAAGATGTCTTCATATATCTTAAGATTCTTTCAATTCCATCTTAACCATTGATGTTTCTCGAGATTGCAAGATCTTCACTTTAATTATGGATGAATGAGATAACACCAAGTGTCATGAATCTAAGTGGGGTGATGCCTTAGCAAAAATTTATGATCTCAAGGCTCCTAAGCTCACATGCTCCATTGTCATTAATATTTCATTATCTACATTCCTACAATTAAAATAATATCGTATAATGAGTAATTGATTATAATTAATTTATATAATGCATGTAACTTAATATTGATATATTAACCTCGTTGAAAATATATGAATTTAGATAAAAGGAAGTTAAATATATTTTATAATTAATTACTAAATAATAAGCCTTAAAATATGATAATGTTCAATTATAAGATAATAAATTTAGTGTTAAAATGAGCATTATCAATAAGCTTTCAAGTTCAAGTGTCACATACTACTCTACACCTTCCACTTAGACTTTTACTTAGAAAAGTGTCACACCCAAACAATTTCGCAAATTTATCGATCATTTACCAAACATGGTCTGTCATTCTCTGAGTCTAGCCTTCTTCCATAGCCCCAAATTCATATACGTCTCATACCACATAAAAACTAAAGATATAGAATCTTCGATCTCGTGTCCTAACCAAACAAAAATTCTATTTTCACACATTTTCAGTTGCTAACTTATATCCTAAAGTTTTTGCTTTTGATTCATTGTTCCACTCATGTTTCTACCTAAGGTCACTCTCCTAGACCTAAGATTTCAATCTGGTAGACTCACAACCTCTATCTAGTCAAGATACTACCTTTGACATCTTTTTCGACTTTTAGTCCGTTCCTTGCCCTAATTTTCTACCTTCTAATTTTCTTTTATAAAAATAAGGGTGTTCTTCAACTTAGACTATTCGTATAAGCTGGTGGGACAACCTCTAGATCGGGCAGCGAGACCGAAGTCTGCTTAGAAACTGCGTTTTCTAGGGTGGAATAACCTACCTCTGTTTCAACGTTTAGCTTTACTCGAGACAAGGCTTACCTCACTATCAGCTCAACTTACAATCTTTGTATCTAAACAAAACATTTCAAAACATTTATTTTCTTTTTTAAAATACTTTCCAAAATTTTTTTCACAAAAATAAAAGGTAGGGCATACCACTGTAGGTATAAGATTAACTTTCTAGTTTTAGCTCAGCGACACATGTTTAGGCTTGATTTTCTATTTTTAGCCCAAAACATCTAAAGCATAGGCTCTAATACTACCTTTTGTAACAATCTCGGGCTCACTACGTACCAATATTATTCCCACCTTAGCCACCACTGACTGGGTATAGGGTTTTGTTCTTGGTAAGACTTGAACTTGACTCTCACAACAACGTTCGACACTGATAAAGCTCGCAATTGCTCATTTAGCCCTGACATCGCTCTAGTGTTGGACCGATATAGGATATTACACAAAAATTGCATTGTTCGTGCGTTTCTTATTTCTTCTTGCATGAGAGACTTTATGCATTGTTCTTAGGATCTAAAAATACGTATTTAAATAGATAAAAGGTTTTTATACCTAGGTTCTGGTCGTTTTTTGTACATTGTTTGTTCATTCGCCTAGCTGGAATGTCTTAAACAACGGTTCTAAGATTTTGTGGTGTACATAGAACAAAAACAATTTTCAGTAATCATCACAGTCTAAGAGATAGTTCTTACCTTACAACGCGTTTTGGCATGGATCTAGGGTTCTACTACGAGACCGCAATGTTCTTGTGTAGCTTTTCCCTTAACGACGCTTATGGGATCGCAAGGCGAAGGTTGAATGGTGTGGATTGGACTTAGGGATGCGTGTGAGAACGAAAAGATTGACTATCGGCATTAAGGTTCTATTCTGAGAGGAGTGTGCGCGATTGTAGGATGAACGATAAAAGATTAGGGTTTTTTGGCACACATTATAATATATAGATAACTTGGTGCCCTTACTTGCATTTCTGATTTCCAATCGCAGGACTACAGTCTTTGCTCCTAATTGCAAGACTGTGATCCCACACCCTTGCCGGGATTTTCATGAATTTTTATCACAGGATTGCGGTGCTCACGCAGACCATTTTTTCATGGACTTAGACGCAGGACCACAATCCTCTAGGCTGAGAATGCGGTCTCACGAGTAACCCACCCAATTGATACAAGACCGTGGTCCCAATTTGGGGATCGTGGTCCTACAATGTCTTTGTTTTTTTTTTTCAATGCTAATGGAATTAGCATTCTTCGGGGTATCACAAAGATAAGCCGATCATACCTTCATTGAACCTTTGAATCTTTCCGTTGCTCCAAGAGAATACGAACAAAGCTTTTTTTACAAAATTCTGATCCTACTACTCCAATTGTTGTTTGAAACAATTAAAGAATGATAGGGATGCTAAGAAACTACTTGGAGATCAAGAAGAGAGAAGATTCGTGCTTGCTTGAGTGATGAGAATGTGTGTTTGGGCAGGGTTTATATAGATTGTGCATTGACAAGTTTCAGAAATTTGGGTTGATTTCATTGTAGAAACCTTTCTAATTCTTAGTATTTCTTGTTTCCTACACGCAAATTATTCGCAAGTTTTCATTTTAGAAATTGTCTTTGAGTTAGAAGCTTCTTAAAGTCATTTTGGTAACTTTCTAAAATCCTTTCGTGCATTATTGCAGTAGGCTACCATAGTAACCAGACTGTGTTTCCAATTCCTTTTTCTAGGCAAACAATACATTACTACGGTAACGATTCTCTACCGTAGTAACTAGAACGTGGTTGTATTTTTTGGGCAAAGTTGCACTACTACAGTAGGGGTTCCCATTACAGCGGTAACTAATGGTCATTTCCGGTGCTAAGTTCTATTTTTCATTTCAGTTTGTGACCCTTTCATATATTGAGTTGTACGTCCTTTGCAACATAATTTCCTTGAATCTCTCCTCGTGTACCTTACTCGAATTATTTTATTTAATTTAATTTATTAAATTTTGTACAACTTTTGGGGTATTACAGAATCATTAGAAAATAGTTTAAAAGCATCAAAAACATAAAAATCACAAAGAGCAATGGTTTGGTTTCAATCTTGAAGGTTGAAGGTTTAAGGAAGCTTGGAATAACAACACAAGGACTAGGGAAGAATTGAGCATAAGGTGGATATGATTTTTTGAATTTTAACTTATTATTCATATTTGAATAAAGTATGCATGTATGCTTGTTAGCCTAGGACTATGCTTTGGATTGAATATGCATATTATGTTCTTGAATTAAATATGCATGTTATGCTTTGAATTGAATATGCATGATGGTCAATTTACTCGATCAATGGATGATGATGTATGTTTTAAATGATATGAATGATCAAGTAATATGCCTATGCTAGAGATGGAATAATATTTTCCATGCTTACATATATTTTTCCTGAACTATAGTTTTGATTTAACATGCTACTATTTGGTTTAAAAATTAAAGAAAGATTGATAAAGATCATAACCACGTTTCAGCGTGGTGATGGATATCATCATAAGTGTTCCACCTAGATCCAACTTGTCAGTTATTGTTTACTTGATTGATTTGGAGTTGGAGTCATAATTGACCCCACTTCCCGAATTGGTGAACTAGGAGTTTGATTTGACCCCACTTCACGGATGAGAATGGTTTGAGCGTTTGGATTAAGCTCACTCCCCATATTTGGAACACTAAGATGGATTTCTTTCGAACTTAACATCAACTGACAAACAAACAACTGTTTGAATAACTTAATCTATAAAAGTATTTGACATGTGTTTTATTTGATTGAAATAATGATTTAAATATTTAGGATGATCCAATACGTTTTTTAAGCTCACTCTTTCATTTCTAACGTTTTAGGAACCAGTAATCAAAGGTTGCACGAACAAGTAGGACTTTTATCTGGTTATTTATTTTAGATTTTATTGATTTCATAGTCTTGTGTTAGTCGAGCATGTTGGCCCTAGTTTGCTTTTTAGTTTTAAAGTTTTTTTGTTGAATAAGCTAAAAAGTCCTTGTATCTCTTGAATGTCAAAATATATTTTCAATTGCAGAATTTCAAATGGTTTATTTTACTTGAATATTTCAAAATGTTTTATGAGAATCCATTTAAGTCCTTGTGAACAAAAAGTCTCATGGAGTTGGGACATATAGAAAGAAAGAAAGAGGGATAAAGTGATATCCTGTTTCTCGAGTGGCCTTGATTGATGTTTTGCATGTGACGTTAGACTGCCTATTACTGTTATATTTGATTTGAGAGCATTCTAAGAGGGGGGAAGGGAGAGCTATTGTGTTTGGGGTCTAAGAAGAAGAAAATGTAGCATGAGCTCGTCTCCTGGGCTTCCCAAGATTTTGATTAAAGAGAATTGAACAGTCAGATGGCGTAGAAGATGAGACTTGGGAGGTAGGGTGTTACATTGGGATTTGGTTCCTTTTCCCCTAGGTAAAAATCCAGTTGGTTCTCATTGGGTCTATAAAATTAAGACCAAGTTTGATGGCTCTATTAATTGTTATAAAGCAAGGGTTCTTGCCAAGGGTTTTTCTCAACAATATAGTATCGATTATGAGGAAACATTTGCTCTAGTTGCTAAGATGACTAATGTCCATACTCTTCTTGTTGTTGCTTCCGTTCATCATTGGTTTCTTTCTTAGATGGATGTGAAGAATGTTTTCTTACATGGGGATCTTAAAGAAGAAGTTTATATGACACCACCTCTTCGCATTGTTCATAATCTTGGGGATGTCTGTAAACTCAGGAAAACATTATATGGCCTCAAACAAGCTCCACGAACTTGGTTTGAAAAATTCTCTTTCGTAATTGCCTCCTTTCACTTTACTTCCAATGAGTCAGACTCTACTTTGTTTGTGTGCTCTACATCTATAGGGCCGATCCTCTTGCTCTTGTATGTTGATGATATAATTATCACTGGTGATGATTTAGTTGGCATTGCTGACCTTAAATTGGCATTGACTCATCATTTTGAAATGAAAGATCTTGGGCCTCTTCGTTACTTCTTAGGCATTGAGGTTGATTATTCTTCCAAAGGTTATCTTTTTTCTCAGTCTAAATATACTAATGATATTATTCAACATGCTCGTATGTTAGATACTAGGATTGTTGATACTCCCATTGAGCAGAATGTTCGTTATACCTCCACAGATGGTACTCCATTTTTTTGATGCCTCTCTTATCGCACTATTGTTGGCAGTTTGGTTTATTTAACTATCACTCACCCAGATATTGCATATGTTGTTCATGTTGTTAGTCAATTTGTCGATGCTTCTACCACCACTCATTGGGGTGTTATTCTTCATATTCTTCAGTATCTTCATGGTACTCTCTATCAAAGCTTGTTACTTCCTTCTTCTGTGGAGCTTCATGCCTATTCAGATGTGAATTGGGCAAGTGATCCTGTCGATCGCAAATCAATCACTGAATATCGTGCTTGCTTCTCGATATAGGCATTGCCCTTACCTCTCTACTCCTATGTATTGTGATAACCAAAGTGCTATCCAGATTGCTCACAATTTAGTGTTTCATGAGCGAACAAAACATATTGAGACTAACTGTCATTTCCATCGCCATCACTTGCAAGATGGCACTGTTACCTTACCATTTGTGCCCTCCTCCTTATAGCTTGCAAACCTTTTTACTAAGTCACAGTCTACTCAGCGGTTTCGCTTTCTTGTTGGCAAACTCTCGCTGCTTGTTCCACTAGCATCTTGCGTTTGAGGGGAGGTATAAGACTAATTTTCTCTTATTATACATGGGTAGTTTAGGTATTTTGTGCATACAGCTATACAAGCTTCAATCTATTCTTTTGTTAACTTAGTTTTTGTATTCCTTGTGTTGAGCAACCCTAATAAAAAGATTATTGTATCTTTTTTTATTTGCTATCACTAAGGACAAGTCTGGTTTTGGAGGCTTAATTGGTAAAGAAGATGGATTCGAATTTTGCAATCTAGTCTAATTCTTCTTCAGTTTGTCTTGGGAAGCTTTTTTTGGAGCTATGTGCTATTTTGCTAGCAGATTATGCTGTTGCGTCGTTTCTGATTATCTAACCTATCTATCGGAGTAAATTTTTTTTACAAAAAATTAATTTAAAAGAAAAAAAAAGATGGTAGCTAGATTGGTTTTATCGGTACCTACACTAACATGGCCGCAGAGCTTTGGGGTATTAGGGAAGGGCATCAGATTGTAGCAGAGTTCGGATATTGGAGTCCCCAAAGATTGTTCTGGATTTGGATTCTAAATGTTTGCTTATGATATTTCATAAAGCGCTGTTCCTATGCACCATTCCCCTCATAATATCACTGAGGACTGTCTTAGCTTCTTGAGTAGAAGTTGGGATTGCCAAGAGAAGGAAATCAACGTGCACAACGTTTGCCTGAAATGGGGTTTCAGGCTAATCACGTCAATGGAGATCCTAGATCGTCCTCCTGTTGATATGCATAATCTCCTGACGGCTGATTCTTCTGGTTTTTTGTTCCGGAGGTCCTAGTGATTTGTTTCTCCCATAAAAAATAGATTAAAAAAATGAAAATAATTAAAAACTCACGAAACAGCTATATACATAAATTTAGCGTCACATGATCAGTGTCCTGCAAGTTCCGTCCTATTGAAGAAAGAAATGTGCACACATTTGAATATATATTCTCTTTTTCGCATTTTTTTTCCCCTTGTATAAATTGAATTTCAGGAAACAACATCCGTATGTGACGAGTCGGAGTCGAAGGAGAGACCACATATTAGAAACATAGATTGGGTAATCTCTATTGCTCTGTTAAACAGCATGAAGAGGCACAAAGTTTTGCCTGCTCTCCTTCTCTTGCTTTTACTCCACCTTCTCGTTACGTGTTGTCTAGTATCTTCTCGTCACGGAACACAAAGAACGCATTCGTCAAGAAGATTGCTGGGGTCGTTGGCTACGCTTTCTGCCACTGGTTTGAACTCCAAAATCGGAGATGAGGACAAGAAAGCTGTGGAGACGAGTTTACGCAAAGCGCCGCCTAGCGTTCCCAACCCAACCCAGAACATGCTCTCTTTCCCATAATTTTTTCACTCTTGCCGGAGGAGAAATGTAAACAATTAATAAATCAAACAGCACGCATGCACCAGTAATGTAGGCTCTTCTCTTCTCCTTTATTTGATAGCTAGCTCAGTTTTTATTTTTATTTACAGATTTGTTTTGGGTTTTTCGCGTTGAAATTTTATTTTCAAAGGATCGCCTTAGGTTGTAGCTATAGGATAGGCAAAAGGAATTCCGAAAGTGAGGAAGAGAGAGAGAGAGAGAGAAAGAATGTGTCTACTAATTACTGCAATTTTTTGCACGAGGATGGATTGGCGTTGGTTCAGGTGATCATCACCGGCTAGTTTCTACTTGTTAGTACTACGATAGACACAGAAGAAATTAAGGCAATTATTGACCGAAAATTGTTCTGTTTCCTTGATTTGTGAGCGCTCTAGCTCTTATTTAATATGTTACAACTATAGTGGTTGCTTCTTGGATGGAAATTGGAACATGTTTGTACTGCACGCGCTGATATTAGTGTTTGGCGTGTCAAACTTGCTTTCTGTAAGCTAGGCCCAACGTACATTTCAGATTTCTTTGCTTTGGGAGTTATAACTGCTATATATTTGTGATCATCACATGTCTTAAACGTTCATAATTACAATTACTCCCAGCCGTTTCAGAGCCTCTGCTCTGAGGTTCATAGTTAATAATCTCGAAGACTAATAATAATAATGAGACATTCAGGCGGCAGTGTTAAACTACTACTACAACAACTAGTGGAATTAATCAATTGGAATGCCTAGCTATATCTTCTAATGAAATGTATTAATAATATATGTAACGGTAATGAGACAAAGATGAGCTGTGATATGGCAGACGTCTGTGGCCTCAGCTGCGATGCCATGAGTACAATACATGTTGAGCACGGAGAAAAAAGATTGCACATGATGCTGACAAACAACTTACGCTAGCTAGCTAAGCTAGGTTAACGCCTAATTAATTAAATACAATTTGGTGAGATCTGAAGAAGAAGAAGAATTGAAGAAATCGTGCTCGAAACTAAGTGGAAGGTAACGAACGCATCACTGCCTCTCAATTTGAGATTGCTTTCTATTTGTTGCCGTATATCCATTTTAAAATGCATACCACTCAGCAGACAACATATTGTGTGCGCGTGTTACAACTTAATATTCCCCGCCAAATTCGTTTTCTATTCTTGAAAGTTAGCCATATAACGTATAACTTCTCAAAATTCACACTAGCTAGCTAGGCTGCCTCACTTCACTTCACTTCTTTGGAGTTTCCAAAAGGGTCTAATTGTACCTGAATCTGAATATTTTGTATACACCCCGGGATGCGTGCATCACGTGCATAGTACAAGTGAAGGGTTACTTATTCAGATAAGATACGATCCATCACTAGCAGCCAGTAGCACCGCATGCTCAAGTGTACCAAATCACGTTCCTTTCCAACTCCACTCCATTGCTTTTACTATTGCACGTGATTCTGTTCTGTTCTGTGGAGTTGCACTTTCCAGTTGCCATTCCGAAGTTAACTCTTCTCGTCCTTGACACATATTGAGAAATACTATTCACCATAGTCAAGTTTGCTCAGACAACTTACCCGCTTTTGTAAACTTATTTCTAGGAAAAGAAGAAAAGACTAGGCCCGTAAGAGTAACGTGCACATTTTTTTTTCCTGACATACGTGGCGACTATTTTTTTTTCCTGATATATTTCAAATGCATAAAAATTGCAACTTTAATCAAATAATATTTTATTTCTGGCTGACCGGAAACAACAGTCAGCTGGACCGATTCCTAAAAGATGTGACAGCTTGTACAATGGGAAAGAAACTCAAAGTAAATGTATCCAACATGGTACACATTCATTCCATGGCCCACTTCCAACGGTATAAAAATTATGATAAACTTCAATCTAAAACTAGTAAGAATTCAAAAGCTCTTGTGCCCAAATGCAAATAGTACGGTTGCACCTGAAAGAATTATAAAAAATATATGAACTTTAAGCACTGCTACCGCTCTCAGGCAAAACCTATTCTAAATTTAGACAGTTCACAATTCAGCAGCAATTGTCAAGTGAACATCAGGGAGAGAAAAGCTCTTCATTGAACAGAGCAATTAGCCAGGTCGAGAATAAATGGGTCGAGATAGGAGTTACATCTGTACGTAATTTTTCAATGGCTACTAAATGGTATCGGACCCTAACCCAGCATGCCCATGTTTACCACTGCCATGTCCTCCCTTAGCCCAGCCTTGCCCATCAAGAAACAAGATAAGTTACAGCCAAATCTAACTAATTTACATTGTGAACAAGGTTATTAAAGCCACAGAATTTCCAATCTGATGACTACTACCGAGGCTTCTGAGGGCTTTGGGCATAAAATCCAACCCCTGATGACTGATAATACCCTCCTGTTGCCTGCTGCTGCTGTGGCTGTGGCTGTGGTTGTGGTTGTGGGTGCTGCTGTTGTGGTCTAGAGTTAGGCCTTGCTAAACCCATTATCATATGTGTGGGCAGAGGTGGAGGAGGAGGAAGGCTGTTTGAGGAATACCCATATGGCATAGCTCCTACCATCACGCTAGAGGACTGAACATACGGCTGAACAGAAAGTGGTGGCAGAGGCAGTGGTGGTGGAGGTGGAAACTGCGACTGAGGCTGCACCTGCACTTGCTTGGTATGAGTCAAGGGCTGCACACCAGTGATTGATGATACAGGCAATGGCAACAGCGTAGATAGATTGGGCATAGGTTGCTGCTGTACAGGTGTGAAGTAGTTTAAGTTGCCAGTGTCAGAGACAGACATGGGTTTCTCAAGTTTGGGCCGTTTCTCTGGAGAGAAGATTGGTAAGCTGGATGTGAAAGTACCAGATTTCGAGCCTCCATTCATGGAAGCAGCTTCTTCTGCAACTAGAGATGAGAGAACTGAGGTAAGCATCTGAGCGGAAGATGTCATAGCAGCCAATTTAGCAGCAACAGCTGCCGCAGTTGCCTTTTTGTCATCGTCGTCTTTAGCAATTTTCGAAGTCGCGAAACAAGTTATTGGCTGAGGCAAAGGAGGCTGAGAGTTGCTGCTGGTTGTTTGACTCTGAGTTGGACCTGCTGGTTCAACTGTATTTGTTTCCATCGGCAGGCTTGAGGTGGCAACAGTAGTGGGACCAGCAACTGCAGACGAGCCAAGCCGCTGTCTTATATTGCTTGCTTCTGCAATCTGAGCTTGAGCAACCTGCAACATTAATTCTGATTGTTTAACACGATCATAACGAATAAAATAATAGAATAAAAGCAACTGCTTTTTTTTCTAATTGTTCGTTTTCTACATATTTCTCTAGAATCTAATTTTTGGGTAAGTAATTTTTATACCATATTTTTTTAATGAAGAACCCTTTTTTTTATTTCTCATAAGATTTAGTGGCAACTCCACCAGCTAAGTTAATTTACACATCTCTAAATATAACCAGTCTCAAGCCCAAATAAAGAAGGGCTACTTTAGGTATCTGACAAGCAACATAAAATTTTAGACTGTACGACATGAATTTACAAAATCGAACTATGTGAAGAGCTAGATTTTAACTTAGCACTCGCAAGCAAGGTGGAGGAAGCAGGTTCATGTACTTGGGAGAATGGATAGTTGAGTTGAGTTGAGTTGACTCGAACGCACTAGAGTTCAGGTTACATATTTGAATCAATTACCCTTTCTTCAAATCATAAATCGAGGACTCAAAAGATTTTAATTGACATTGTAACAGCCATGATATTGTCATAATGAGTTAACAGCACAAGGAAAAGTCATGTGGCGTAATGTTTATCAGGATTTGCCTATTGATGGCACTGCCTTCTTTTGGAAAAATAGGAAGAAGAGAAGAGGATCCAGGTTCTTACTTGCAACTGAGTATGAATAAGTTCCCGCTTTGATTCCTGAAAGGATTAAAAATTTGTTTCACTCCACATTAAACTCAAATGATACAACACACATGAATACAAATAGTTGACAGGAAAAAGATTATTTTGAGACATACCTGGTCTTGAAGTGCTTCTTTAAGCTGACTAATTAAGGTTCCCCTAGCTGCTTCAACACTTTCAAATTGTTTGATGCATTGGCAAAGAATGCTTTCTTGCTCCAGAAGTTCATTCTCCAAGGTTGCTGCTTGCTCATTTTCTAAGAAGATACCAAGAAAATAACGGCCATAGATAAATAATGATTCTATAGCAAAAATCTCTAGGCAAGCATGATGTTGAACTGGCACTAGGCAATTAAAGCATTGTCATCACACCATAGGAATTGGTTTGCCTAAAAGTGTAGGACCAGGGATTGCCAGATCCTTTTGGTATCATTAAATCCATGAAGAGTGCACTTAAACTTCCAAGATCAGATTAATGGTGATTAGGGTAACAAAAACATCAAGAAATCACTGCAGCATCCAATCAGATTAAGCAGATAAACCCCAGCAGCCAACATCACTGACAAAAACAGTTGGGAGAAGCTCCTTTACATTACTTATTAGGACCATGTTAGTCTTGTTCCTAGCACCTTAGAAATAATTT
Source organism: Tinospora cordifolia (assembly GCA_030144865.1). Lineage (NCBI taxonomy): Eukaryota > Viridiplantae > Streptophyta > Magnoliopsida > Ranunculales > Menispermaceae > Tinospora > Tinospora cordifolia. The sequence continues at coordinate 6,661 of JAJIYU010007602.1, read as the reverse complement.
TGTAAGGGCTAGAAATAAGACTAATAGGTCAAAAATCCTTCACACTCCAAGATTCATTTCTTATGGGCACCAAACAAATATATGTTTCATTTGTGTAGATGGTTAATACCCCAGTCTGATAGTCTTACTCATCAAAATGTTCATCACTAAACAGAATTATCACCAAGTTGCCGTTGCAACTTTTTTTCTTTTTATTAAAGGCAAGGACCAAGATTTGTTTAATCACATTGTTTCTTTTAAAAAAAAAAAAAAAGGCCAGGTTCTTTTAAATGGCATTTTTTTCATTTAGAAAAAGAAAAAACTTGTATCAATATTCAAAAGTTGTAGATGAAATATCTCTATACATCAAGTTCCTTGGTACAGACATTAACTAGAATTCACAGAATTACAGTTATTTACATTACATAGCGAATGTCTTTCCAATTCCTTAACCACTCCCCAAAGTTGTAACCCTTCTATAGTTTGGATGAAGTCACCTAAGTAGAAAACAGGGTCACTGACCATTCCCACATTTATTTTAGTTTGCCTTCTTTCCATTCAAAAGTTTTTTTTTTCCTGCCTTCCCATACTGCATAGAAGATCACAAAAAGAGCACATTTCCAATAGATTTTATAGGAGAATTCCTCAAATTGAGAATCACTTCAGAAAGTTGCTCCTCCACAGGTGCACTCATCAGCTTGTATCTTTCCTCCACTTCCTCCATTTTTGTGTGATGAATGTGTAACTACCAAAAATGTGTTTCACCTCCTCACCTGCCTCCCTGCAAACACAACACCAATGTGCTGAGAGAACCATTTTAGGGTTCTTCTTCTGTATCATATCAACAATGTTAGCTTCCCTAAATTGATTAGCCATGCTAGAAATTTTTGCCTTCATGGAACTTTGGTTGACCATATGAAATTGGCTACCCTGCTCTACTTCACATTTGAACTTGACTGGCTGGTTGTCATGTAATTCTGAAATGAGTGTGGAGTAAACTCTCCAAACCCTTGGCCCAGTGGGACCATAGGAGGAAGGTGATTGGAGAAATCCAGGATATAGCTCGCAAAGAGGAGAGAAGATACCAACAGAGAACAAAGATGAAATGGGCCAAGGAGGGAGAACTGAACTCAGAGTTCTTCCATAGAATTCTGTATATAAGAAAGTCTCGAGCAAGCATTACAAAGCTGGAGGATAGGGGGGAAAATTTGGTGGAAGACATCGAGGGGATCCAAAAGGTGGTCACAAAGTACTTTTCAGATTTATACTCAGACAACAGTCAAGGTAACAGGGGAGTGGAAGGCCTCGAGTGGCAACAAATATCGGAAGAAGAGAAACAATGACTAGAACGAGACTTTAATGAGGAAGAAGTGAAAGATGCAATTTTTCAAAGCAATGGGAACAAGGCCCCAAGCCCAGATGGTTTCACCATGGCATTTTTTTAACAGGAATGGAGCTTAGTAAAACAGAACATTATGGAGTGCATGACAGAATTTCAGAGGGATGCAGTGGTGAACAGAAAAGTGAACAAAACCTATATTTGTCTCATCCCAAAAAAGAGCAATGCTATGAAGATGGAGGAGCTTAGACCTATAAGTCTAATCACAAGTCTGTACAAAATAATAGCAAAAACACTAGCTAACAAACTGAGAGCAGTCCTCGGACATTCAGTCAGCAGCCATCAGATGGCATTTGTGAAGGACAGACAAATCCTAGATGCGGTGCTGGTGGCTAATGAAGTTGTGGAAGGATGTAGAATTAAGAACAAACAGGGTCTGGTCATGAAAGTGGACTTTGCTAAAGCATATGATTCACTCAAATGGAAATTCCTGGACTTTGTACTTCAGAAGAAAGGTTTTGGTGACAGATGGAGGAGGTGGATACAGGCGTGTTTAAAAACTGCCAATTACTCCATATTCATCAATGGCCGTCCTAGAGGTAAAATTAACGGGCAGAGAGGCCTTAGACAGGGGGATCCTCTTTCCCCGTTCTTATACACTTTGATGGCAGATACCATAACTCGAATTTTGGGGCAAGCTACGAAGGAGGGGAGTCTGACTGGCCTGCTGATAGGAAAAGATAAAATCAATCTAACCCACCTGTTATTTGCAGACGATTGCCTCTTGTTCATGAGAGATAACAGAGAAGAGATTGAAACCATTAAAGAAAGTCTAAATGTTTTCTGTTTTCTGACGGGGCTGAAAATCAATGGAAACAAAAGCATCCTGCTTGGGATCAACATTGAAGACCAAAGAATAAAGGAGATAGCTGAACAGCTGGAGGTGAACATCGGAAAATGGCCGACAAAATATTTGCGAATGCCACTTGGGAGTAATCCCCATAGGACAGATTTTTGGGAGCCAGTGTTACAAACTGTTAGCAGAAGAACAGCAGGTTGGAAGAAGAGTTTCCTGTCAAGAGGAGGAAGGTTGTTGCTTATCAACTCAGTTTTGAAAGCTCTTCCAACATACTATCTGTCATTATTCAAGCTGCCGGCAAGAATTGCAGTGCTGATGGAGAGACATCTAAGGAATTTTTATGGAAACAAGAAGACAAAGATAAAAGTCAAAGCATGGTCTGTTGGAAACAAGTCTGCAATTCAAAGCAGAATGGAGGCCACGACATAGGAGACCTAAAGAGAAAAAATGTGGCCCTAAGGGAAAAATGGCTATGGAAAATGATGGATAATCCAGAATCCTTTTGGGCAAAGATCATCCACAGCATTCATGGCTCAAAAGCTTTCGGAAGGGAAGCAGGAATAAACAGCAAGTGCAATAACAGGGCTCCGTGGAAGGATATTGCAAAGATCTATGACCAGAAAAGACCTTATATAATCTGGAAAGTAGGAAAAGGAAATACAGTGGACTTTTAGGGAAGCATCTGGTGCGGTAAAGAGGAGCTGAAAAAGAAATTCCCAAATATCTACAACCTGTCTGGAAAAAAGGAAGGCCCAATTCAGGATTTCAGAATAGAAGAAGGTGAAGAAATTGGGAGGCAAAGGGGATGGAATCTTCATTTGCATAGAGAAGTAGGGGAGGAACAGATGGAGGAGCTTAGTGGTATCCTAAATAGCCTCTACAGTTTTGACTTTCAAGATAGGGAGGAGGAAGACAGGCAAATGTGGCAGCCGGATCCAAATAACAGATTCACAGTTGGTTCTTTTCTGCAGAACTTGATGGTAACGTCTCCCAACCACATAACAGTTCCAGCGGACTTTATTTGGAAGACCAAGGCCCCGCTGAAAGCAAGGATTCTAGCTTGGATCATAAGCCTCAAAAAGCTGAAGACAACAGAAAACGTCCAGAAAAGAATGTCCCATTATGCTCTTAACCCGTCTATTTGTTTGTTATGCAAGAACGGGGAGGATAGCACCAATCACATCATGGGAACATGTAGAGTGTTGCAGGAAATGTGGAGATTATGGAATCTTCAATGTCAACACTTAATTCCACCACAGGAAGGGGAATGGTTCCAGATTCCAGCCAATGAGAGAACAAGGAAAATCGGTCAGTACTAGAAGATGATCCTCTTAGCAGTATGGTATGCAATTTGGGAGGAATGGAAGACTATTTTTGGAAAAGTACAACCCAGACCGTGTAATATGGGAAAGGTCAAATATTTTGTTCGCAACTTGGGTGTCCTGTACAAAATTAGGAAAGGGATACACTTTTGGGGAATGGGCATGTAATGGGGGGCCAATACTTCAATCTCTGACAATGTAATCAGCCGGATATCTCATCCGGCATTTTGTACTAGCTTATTATTATTAATAATAGTTTCCAATTTCAAAAAAAAAAAGAAAATCTTTGATGATGCTTCCACTGAGCTACATGTTGTGATTTTGGTGTTCTCCCAAGTGGACATCACCTCTAGACCTACATTGCCAAACACTATTATTCTGTTCTAGCCATGGTGAACACAGTGTGTCAAGGAAGTCAACGTGAGAATATTGCATTCTTACCTTGAAAGGTGAGGGAAATGTCGTAAGGACAAACAATCTCCACATCTTGTGGTGTCTCAAATTTGTTATCCAAGAAAATTAGCCACTTATCCCAAACGTTCTTCACATACTGGCAATAAAGAAATATGCTTAGCTGGTTCACCTTCCGAAAGGCATAGGGGACATGCATGTGGTGAATAGGTACATTGAGGGAAATCTGTGCTAAAGCATAACTGAAGTGTTGAGCCTCTTAGGAGCTAGAATCTACCCAAAGACCTTAACTTTAGATAGCACTTGTGAGCCCCAGATATGATAGTGGATGGGAAAGGGCAGGGTTGAGCAACTTGGGAGATGAGTGAAAAGAGACTTACATTTTTTTTAAGATAATATTATATTACATAATATAGAGAAAAGAGACTTACATATGAAACTCTAACAACTATCCAACTGTCAAATTAAACTATCAGGTACATTTTGCAAGGAAATATTATGTTATTTATCTTCATCAATGACTTTGGGGCATACAAAATTAAAAAGGCCGGCATTATATTATTCTTACTAATCGCTAAAATTCATATCTTTCAAAAAAAAAAAACAAAAGATAAAAGGGAGAAAAATTCTTTATTATGGTAAAAAAAACACTCTATCTAACATTGCTTCACATAATCAAAATTATTCCTAAAACAAATGTTGTGCAATCACTAATCCTCATTAGGGATCGCCCAACCATCATTTCCCACTCCACCACAAATACCTACATCTCATGAGGAGACTCCTCAACATCCACTCTGGATAATTTATCACGCTATTGCTGATTGCCACGCCTCACATGTCTAATCTGATGATCAGTCACTAAAATCGAAAATGCGGCCTCGAGACTCGAGGACAAAAGAATGGGTGAAGGAGGGAAGTATAGGACAATGGGAAACTCAAGCATTTTCCTAACTAAAATCACAGGTGCAAATCTAAATATGTTATGTATAAGAATATGTATGGCAAGGTAAAGCTTGTAGATAAGAAGAAGATGGTGGTGTGTGCAGGACGAAATGAAAGAGATAGAAAAGGAAAAGGAAGAGCAAGGAAGAAAATTAGACTTTGCCCCAAAGTTCAACATTTGAAAATTAGAATTAATTCTCAAGAAATTCGAAAGAATTTTTGTAAAAATTTGTCAACTTAAAAAAGTTCAAAAAAAATTTATGTAAATGCTAAAATATACACAATTTCACTTGAAAATGATGAAAAAAAATATAAATAAATACATTTTACATATAAAAGTATAAATATAATGGTTTCTAACGTATATTTTAACATTAACAATGCTTAATATAAATTGCGCATGTTAACTAAAAACTGTAATTAAAAAAAAAAAAAGAAAGAAAGAAAACTTATTGTCAAATCTTAATGGTCTTACAAGCATAGACCTTAGTTTGATTCATCATTGACTCACAAGTCGCTACAAGCGCAAGCATATTCAATCTTCTCTATTGATTATAATAGATGGCTCTTGTTTCTTATTCTTCTCTAAACGCGTCTCCTCTTAAATTCTCAGCTTATTTTTCTCTTCTCTTTCTTTTTGTCTCTATCATTTCTCCATGAGGCTACAACTTGTTCTTCTCTCTTTTGGATTGTCAGTTGCTAGTTGTACAAATATTGCCTTTAATCTCCTTCATTTATAAAGAGATAATTTTTTTTTTTTTACAATCTCTGTAATTATATAGAAAAAATCATTATGCTTCAAATAGATTCTTTCATAAAATTGCCATTTTTTAAAAAACTTTTATGCTTTTTTTTTTTGGCCAAAGAGTCGAAACTTCAATTTTAGGTAAACTTTGTCGATTTTTTCAAGGATTTCGACAAAATTTGTAATTTTACAATTACTTGTTAACTTGGTTCCAATTGTCTAAATTACCTAATTAATTCAACTAATTATTTGTTAACTTGTTAACTTACTTAATAACTTACTTGTACAATTACTTGTTAACTTAGAGTAGGGCTCAAATCACCTGACAAATGGATTAGTTCACCTCTATCACTAAGTTCACCCCACCCCATTTAAAAAAAATGATGTATTCACCCCATATTTTTTTGAAAACCCTGAATTGTTCTTATTTAAAGCTGAACTAACCTAATTAATGCAATAACCAACCACACCACCAACGAACTCCTTCTTCACCTTCACCGCCATTCACCCCAACGCCCCCATCACTGTCATGAAACCACCCACCAACGAACTCCTTCACCAGAAATCTATTGCACAGTCCTTGGAGAGTGCATTTGCAACTATTCAGACGTCGAAGTCATGCTATTACCAAAGTTGTAGCCATCATCGAACTTCAACAAATCTTCGAAACAGTGTTTGAAATTTATTTTATCATAGTTTAGACAATATAAGCTTCAACTACGTATATGAATCGCAAACAAGGGATTCTCCATTGCGAAGATACTGTTTCAACCATTACTAGCTGAGACTTTGCTCAGAGTCTCAACCCAGTTGGGTCGAGTCTCTTCTTAGAGTCTCAGCCCATCTAGGACGAGACTCTAAGAAGGAGTCTCGGCCCATCTGGGACGAGACTCTAAGAGAGAGTCTCGACCCAATTGGGACGAGACTCTAAGAGAGAGTCTTGGCCCAACTGGGCCAAGCTTCTACAGTTGGGCCAAGACTCTTGTTTAAAGAGGCTCGGCCTAACTTAGCCAAGACTTTAAGACTCTTCTTAGAGTCTTGGCCCATTGTGGCCAAGCGAC
>JAJIYU010007601.1:0-18998 GCA_030144865.1 Tinospora cordifolia | reverse complement strand
TTTTTTTAGGGTATTACAACTAGCCCCTATGTATAAGGACAAACTTGTATACAACCAACCGCTTAAAACTATGTATTTTAAGAAAAAAAAACCTATATATTGTGTACTGTGGTAATTGTTATATAATCTATGATAATTTTTTTATAAAGAATGTCTAATTGAAATTTTTTTCATAAGGAACACCAATGAAATAGGTGGGCCTCTTTGGAATGATGTAGGAGTGTCATCAAAGTTCCCTTCTTCATTATGTGATGTTTGTTTTCCTACACTCATCTAGATAACATATCCTTCTCCAACTTCTAGTCTACATGCTACTTGTTTGCCTTGTGTGCTCCAACATCAACTATGGCCTCATCTTGCACATGACCTTCTTCAATTGATGCAAGCATAAATCATGCTTCTACCATTTTTCTCCTAAAAGGTGTTTTTGGTAGTAGTTTCTTACTACTACTTTGTGTTAATGAAGGGGAAGTAGGATTAGAAGTAGAAGGTGTGCTTGGTCTCTTTAAAAGCATAATCTTTCTCTATAGGATCTTTAGAAAATATTGGGAGCTTTATTAATTAATTATACAGTTACCTATTGAGATTTAATATTTATATATAAAAAATTGGATGAAACGAAGTGCAGACAATGAGGTTTGACTAAAGAGTGCCAGGTAGCTTCAACTAGTCTCGATCAGGATTGGCTGAAACTCTACATAAATGTTGAGACTCAAGGGAGGGTCTTGGTTTGTTAAAGCTGAGGTTCTATCATAAGTCTCACCCAATAAGGCCAATTAAGACCTAATTCAAACTCGTTGATATAACATACTCAAGCCACATTATCGCATTGATTCCACAAAATAAACACGTAGATTTGGTGCATGTCATCACTAGAATCGATTGCAAATAACAAAAATATAAAAAGCATGCCGAATTAAGGATTCAAAGGAAAAACCTTTAAAAAAAATATCGGTCTCCTCCAACAATGACGTGCAATGCTTGAATACAAAAGGTATTGTATAGAAACGATGCAAAGAGATAGTTTCGATTACCAATGATGGTAAAAGAGTCAATGAACAATAATAATGGGAAAACAAGAGCTGGAGAAGAAAGGGTAATTGTTGGAATGGTTTTGAGCCGTAGGGGTAGGGCATGTAGTTATCATTAGGTCTTAGGGGGTTAAGGGCATATTTACATATTTTATTAGGGCGAAAAAATAGTATCACTTAGAGTAATTTTATAAAGTGTGGTATATTTAATAAAGAGAGGGGCTAAAATCACCTCACAATTGGTTTTCTTCACCCCACAATTTAATTTCACTTTTACCCTGGCATAAAATGTCTAAACTATCCTTCATTAAACACCCACTTATCACTCCAAATACCCATATATATATATATATATATATATCCCTTCATCATCTTCGACAAGCAGCAGTCACTTTCCGACGATTTTTCGGCGAGCTTCCGACGAGCATTCCATCTAGTTTTTCACAAAGTTTGCATTTCTTAATAAGTTTTTAAGTTGATAATGGTGAAAAAGTGCAAAAGCTAATGGTATTTTAGTTCATTTTTTTGTTGAAGTTAGGGTTCTTATTTGGATCGAGATTTAGTTGATTTTTGGAAGAAATGACACAAGAAATAGATTTTACAAGCACTATAGGCGTGAATGAGGTGTATTTCAAGCACTGTCTAGTTAAAAAAATGCATTTTAATGGTTTGATTCGAATTATGTCTCAGCCTTATGTGGCCGAGACTCATGTGAAAAGTCTCGGTCAGAGGTCGTTGAGACTCACACTGTGAGTCTTGACCCTGTCCGGCCGAGACTCTACCTATTGCATTCAATTCTTTTTTTGTCCCCTAGACTAATTAATATTTATTTTGATGATTTTGGGTCGAAGGATGATGCAGTGATATTATTGTCGATTATACAAAGTAATTTACACCAGCGGGACCATCCAGGTTAAGGGAAAAATGATCTCGTGGGCACAAAATCAGGAAAAGAGTAATGAGTTTGTTGTGACTATAAAGAACTCTAATAGATAGATGGGCAAGAGTAAATCTTTCTTGTGAAAGATATGATATGTATAAAAAAAGAGCAAAATGACAATGTGTTGACAACGAGAAGAAACTAAAAGGAAGATTAGAGACAGAGACTAAGAAGTGTGATTGTCCCTTTTTGTTGAATGGAAAGAATCCGAGTGAGGGTATATAGATCTTAATAGTAGCATTCGGTACTCACAATTACCTGTCAGCAAAATACCTTGAAGGTCACTCATATGCGAATAGGTTAGATATAACACCCCAAGCCCACTACATACCGATATTGTCCCCACCTTAGCCACCACTGACTGGGTGTAGGGTTTTGTTCTTGGCAAGACTCGAACCTGAGTCTTCCAAAAGCCTCGATACTAGTAAGGCTCGAAATTGCTCATTTAGCTCAGACATCACTCTAATGTTGGACCGATGTAGGATATTACAATCTACCCACCTTGTAGCAATCCTGTCCTCAGGACTCACACCGCCATCACGCCTAGAACAGCTCTAATACCATTTGTAACATCCCGGGCCCACTACATACTGATGTTGTGCCCACCTTAGCCACCACTGACTAAGTGTAGGGTTTTGTTCTTCGCAAGACTCGAACCTAAGTCTTCCAAATGCTCGGCACTAGTAAGACTCGCAATTGCTCATTTAGCCCAAGCATCACTCTAGTGTCGGACCGATGTGGGATGTTACATTGGATAATGATGAGATTAATGTCATATTGCAAATGACAAAGGGCAATGCATGACCAAGAGAGATAATAATGACGTTAAAGGAAAGAAATCGATGAATTTATCCACCTTGAGGACTATTTACAATGTAAGACTAAAGCAAAGATTAATAGAAGCTGGGGCTAGGACACAAATGTAACAACTGTTATACTTGTTGGATTAAGCATAATACACCGAATGTCATAGATGTGAAAGTGAAAATAATGTAATGAAAGACATATTTTGGGTTCATCCTTATTCAATTGAGTTGCTGAGAGCTTTTGTCGAAATGTTGTTAATTGATTGTACCTATAAGATAAATAGGTACAAATATCTAGTTATATAAATTGTTGACGTGACATCTACAGAGATAACATTTGTAGTTATATTTGGGTACATGTCAGCTAAAAAAGAAGACAATTTCACTTGGTGTTTGTAGAGATTAAAAGAGTTGATTGATAGATTTTTTGGCCCAAATGTGATAATTACTAACAGAGATTTGGCTCATATAAATGCGGTTGCTCATGTGTTTCTCAATTGCACCAACTTTCTTTGTATATGGCACATTAACAAGAATGGTTTGGCTAACACTAAAGAAATGTTAATAAATGATGACTTCAAAGAATTTATTCAGAAGTGGAATACCTTGGTTGCTACAGAGACTAAATACAATGAAAAGTTTGAGCTTATGGATGTTGAGTGTAGTTTATTTGATAATGTATTTACACATTTGAAAATTACCTAGTTGAACTAATTTAAAAAAGGTTTATTAAGGCTTGGATTGATAAAGTGATGTACTTCAAGAACACAACAACAAATAGGACAAAGAGTGTGCATGCCAAATTGAAGAGGTATCTCAGGTCTTCTCAAGGAAGTTTTGTGACATCATGGGGTACAATCAATACAATACTTGAGCTACAACACACATAGATCAAAGTATCATTTGAAAAGAGTTCAGATATCTCTGTACATCAATACCGAGTTCCTATTTTCACATTGTTACATGGTTTCATCTCTAGAAATTCAATGGTGAAGATTCGACTTGAGTTGTAACATGTACAAGGTGTCGATGTTGATCAAGTTTGTTGTGGTTGTGTGTTCCGTATTACAAAAGGGCTTCTTTGTGCTCATGAGCTTATTAGGTATGAAGTCTCCCACTTGTCAATTCCATTAGAGGATGTTCATATTCATTGGCAAAGACTTAACATTGATGGCCTCATAAGACTATGGGACTTTAATTACAGAGCATTATTAGAAAAAGTAGCAGAGGCCGAAATTTTCAATGTCGCCTCTGTTTCTTGCCAATAGTATATGCAAATGAAGGTTACAAGAAAAAAATTACAATAAAATAGCTTTAAAACACAAAAAACTTATAGATCTTACCATGTCTAAGCTTTTTTAAGTAGGTTTGTTAAAGTCCAGCGAGGCTCTAATTGTGGTGGTGGCATGACTACGACATCACAATGGCTGAAACGTCACTCTTTACAGTCGGTATGATTGATTTTCAGTGAAAATGGCTTAAATGAACACAATCAATGATGAACATAGTGTGGTGGTGGCGAGACGGTGTGAGCAAGATTTTTGAAAAAATTAATGATAGCAATTAGGTTTATTAATGATAGTAGTTAAGTTTAAAATAAGATATTTTAAAGTTTTTTTTTTAAATAGTGGAATGAATATATTAATATTTAAAATTTGGTGGGTTGAATTTATTGGTAGGGGTGAAGATAACCCTCCCTTAATAAAAAGTTCGTGCAAACGGCAACACCTCTCAACAAGATGAAAAGGCCATTATGTCCTTTCCAAAATGTAATCCACCGCGTAAGCCAACGGTTCATTTTCCCTCTTGCCTTGCAACACTCAGAAATAAAAACGCAAAAGACATACAGATAGGGAAGCTTCAAACGCCACCAACTTACAAGATGGCAGCAGCAGCGCTTACTGCTCTGCCCATGGCTGCACCACCACCAATATTAGAGCCATTCGTAAAGGCCAAACACGCAAAGGAAATAATGGCTTGTATCAAAGTTCATGAGGAATCAGTCTTCAAATCACAACAGCTTACAGTCACGTCTCCTTCTGGTCGGTACCCTATTGGTTTAATTGTGTTTTACTGTTCAATTTTGTTGAGTTCTTAGAATTCTTTTACTGAATGATTTGTTGGTCCATACCCAGTGGGTGTTCAAAAGGCGAGAATGGTTGTTGAGGACTACATGCTCTTAATTTCCTCTGCTGGGTCTGTTGTTTCTGCTCATCTTTCCAAGAATTACCCTCATAAACCCCCCAAGTTTACTGATTCTGCTCCCTTATTTATGAAGGTTTGTTGTTGCTTCCTCGCTAGAAAAATTGGACCCATTGTTGTTAATGTTGTGAATTTTGTTATTTTGGTTATCCTCTGTGGTGATTGCAAGAAGCCTGATCAATACTCCCTTGTTTGTGATGGTTTGTGGTTGTTGCTCGCTAGTTAAATTGGGCCCGTGGTTGGAGAAGTTGTGGACTAATGTTATTTGGTTATCCTTGATTACAAGAATCCTGATCCCTACACCTCTGTTTATGAAGGTTTGTGTTGTTGCTAGCAAAATCGAAATTGGAAACATTGTGAGTTTTGTTTTTTGGTTATCCATTTTGGCAATTACAAGAATCCCGGGTTTTTGGTTATCCATATAGACTTTTATATGTATATAAAACAATGAACGGGGCACAGTTGTTACCACTGTAGGGCAAAGATCATTATAAATATGGGATGGCTAAGAATTCTTAGGACTTTTTCTGGTTGAGTGAGGTCGTTACACAATTTTGTGTGTCGTGAGAGAAGGACTGCGAAAAGGATGACAAATTCATGTTTTGATCTCTACAATATGATTTGATTGCCCATATATGTTGACATTATTAGTTGAACCATGAAAATTGGTTGTTTGCTTTAGTGATTGATCTTACATTTGTATTTGGTTGATTTGCATACGCACTTCTGCTGTAAGGCCAACTTTTTCTATGAAATCTATTCTGCTAATTCTTTTTATTTCCTGCTTTTCATGTATATATGACATGGAACTTGTATGATTGAATCCTTTTCTGCTTAAGTCAAAAAAAAAAAAGTCAAATTTGCCTCAGATCAATGAATAATTTGTTACTCCACATAATGTACTTAGCCTTATCAACTTTTTTGACTCGAAACATACATTAAGGACATCTATGATGTAGGTGTTCATTTATTAGCTATTTGACTGTGGTTAACTTTACGTGAATCTGAAAATAGGCTTTTTTGGAGGCTCTATTTTTTTTAGGATATCCTACAGTATGTTTTTGATAAGATTTTTAAATGCATAGTTTCCTTGTATGTTCTTTTCTTGCTATCAATCAAAATGCCGACATTAGAGTAAGTCGTTCCTGTTGAAGGGAAAAAAAAAGACTTGTTAAATTGTTAGTTTTCACAATGATGATAACCATCATGCAAATTTTGTGATATAGATTAACACTTCTATTAACTTATCAGTTATCATAAACTAGTATCTCTAGTTAATTTTCTTATTTCCATTATAAGTGCAAACTAAAATATGTTTTGTTGACTCGGAGATGATCAATGCTGGGGCCATCATTCATAGTCATAGAATGGAGTCTTGCCTTTTAAAAATTTTATACCCTTTTCTAAAGGAGTTTCAAGAAAATCTTAAAATTTGTTTAATTTTAATTGTCTCTTAAGATGTGTTTGGTTGGTGCAAAAAATAAACAAATTTATTGAGAAACTAGGAACTTTCTCAAGAAAATAATGATTTCCTTGAGAAAACTCTATTTTCACTGATTGGTTGGCAAACAAGGTGGGGAAAAAGTCTGACCTTTGCCTTTCTATAATTCCTCATTTGTCTCTTAACATGTGTTTGATTGGCAAGAAAATATAAAATTTTATTCAGAAACTAGAAACTTTTTCTAGAAAATATAGTTTCCTCGAGAAAACTCTATTTTCTGTATTTGGTCGGCAAACAAGTCGGGGGAAAAAAATTCTTGGGCCAACATTTTCTCGCCGTACTTTTCTCATCTAGGGAAATGAGAAAATAAAATGTTCTCATGAGAAAAAAATTTTACACTTCATAACCAACTACGAGAAAATTTCCTCATGGTCATCTAAATTACAAGTGTGTTTTCTTGAGAAAATACTATTTTTTCAGGAAAAATTTTCTCAGCTACCAAACACCTTAGATTTTTTTTTTCTTGGATTTTATGAAATCTGTGCTTGATTGTTTTATGTTTATCACTTTTGTTTTTCTGTTTTTCTTCTAGTCAAGTACGTGTAGATGTTTTGAGTAATATAATACTTTTCATTTACTATTAAGTGGAAAAACTTACTTCTTCGAAAAAAAAATGGAATTTGAAACTTGCACCCTCCTTGTTGAGGTGTATAGTTTGTCTTTTCTTAAATGCTAGAGATATTGGTTCTAAACAATACATAGAAATAAATGATAATATGATAGGAGAGCCGTGCTTTTTGCGTGTGCATGCAGCATGCTTGAAAAATAATGCAACAACTGTTCCCCATAGTGTTACAGATGTTAAGCATGGACGATTTCTCCTTTTTTTGTTTTTTTTCTTTTGGCAGGTATGTATCTAGAATTTCTTCTTGCATGCATTTCTTTGATCCAGTGATGAACATGATAATGCAAAAGAAAGATGCATATGTTATAGATATAATTTGTAGTAATATGCATTGTCTTGTATTACTTGAGTTTTCCTACGGTGGATGTAGACATTTGTATGAGAATGATACTCTTTAAAACACTTTATTTTTAATTCACTTAATGATTTGGCATGGTAGAATGTTCTCGAGGCATTTAAAGTGGTGACTAGTGCACTTGGATTGTATTTTACCATTGGAAATGTTAGTAAGTTTTTCCCATGTTTTCTAGTTTTCTTTCTCTCCACTAATCATGATGGCAAAGTTAACTACTCGATTAACAAGGTTTTTTTTTCCCAACAAGGAAAGTAATAAGTCTGATTCAATCACTCTACATGATGCCATGTTATCTTAGGTTTTCCTCTGTGTATTAATATAATTAAATCATACTCAGGAGTTTTGAAAAGATGTATTTAGATCATATCTAACAAGCTAAGTTCAATAGTGTTTCCTTTTGATCTCTGGCCTTGGGACGCCACCGACAAGGAAAGGCAATGATGAACCCGAAATGAAGGGCCAGCCAGCCTTGGTCAAATTTGCTAGAGAACAGAAGGGGAATGGAATTGCAGCTTAACCTTCACCCTTGCCACTAATCCATTTGATGTTACATCTATGTTTGAAGGAGGAGAATTCATAGCTGAATCCATTTTTTGAGCTCTTGCACAGGATTTGTAAGCCTAAAGCTTTCTCCAATGTCTAAATCAAGGGCAGGCGCTGAAAAGGAAGCAGCCCCGCCTCTTCAAGAGAGCTTTGCTTGTTGAACAAGAAAAAAGGGAGGAGAATAAATGATGTAAATTCCATTTAGAGACGGTCCAAAGAAGAATTTTGTTTAAGTGCTCCCCTTATGCGTTTATATGCATTTATGCATCCATAATATAAAGTAGATGGTTTAAATTAAGGAGAAATGTCTCGCTGAAGGCTTGAAATTCCACAAGAGACTCCAACACACAGGTAGGAATATTAACAACTACATGACAGGGGTGGTGTGGGTTTTCTTAAACCCTGATGGTAATGTCACTCAGGTTGGTTCCAAGTTCATTGGAAAATCCCTTAGTGTTCCTCATGCGGAAATTATGGCGATAATAGACGCATTATACTCTCCCAACCTCCCCTCCCTCTTTTCCTTATCCTTTAAAAGTGTTTTTTGATTCCACTTTAGTAGTTGAAAAGTTAACCCAAACTAGGTCAGAGCTTCCTGATTTGGATGTCGTGACTGACAACATGGTAGCAAGGGGCAAGCAAGGAATTCCCATTTCTTTTTCTTCCATATTAAAAGAAGGTTCAATTTCCCTGCTCATGCTCAGGCTAAAGCAATTCTTCATCAATAGTTGTAGCTGGCTATAACTAGTTTTTTCTATACAGATCAGAAGGTCCAAGTTCCCTCTCTTTGCTCAAGCTAATGCAGCTCTTTGTCTAGCTGGCTGCTAATAGGTTTTGCGTACAGGTTTAATTGTTGTTTTAGTTGTGTTTCTTGTGATTTTGCTTTCCAGGTCTTGTGCTCTAGGTTGAGTTGTTCTCCTTTTTGTTTTCTCCATTGTTGTTCAGGTGTTAGTTTCATTTTAGATGCTTTTAGATTCTTGCTTTCATGGGGTAAGGTTCATTTGTCCCTCCCATGCTGTGTTTTTTCCTTCCTTTTCTTAAGAAAATTCTCATCATGCCATCAAGGTTTGGAAAAAAAAAAAAAGAATCTACAGAAAACACATTAAAATTGCAGAGGACGGGGGGGAAGGTACAGCAGTAAGATGTGCTATTTTAAATGTTGGTCCTGTCACCAACTGATGAAGGTTCAATTGAACCCAAATCTATCTTCTTGTCAATTTTATCAATCACTCTCTTCTATTGCTACTTTTGTGTTCCCATTGTAGGCATCTAAACAACATCAAGGCCTTTTGGCTTATGATCATTACTAATGTCTTGGCTTTTAGACCTCCCATTAGCGATGTTATGATATTGCCCAAGTTAAAACCGTCAAAAAGCATCAGCTATGCTTGTTTGCAATCAAGGGGTTTTTCATATGGGATAATTCATGGGTCAGACTTGCTTTCTTATGGAGAATATGATATTGGTTGGCGGGCTGCTGTATACTTATATATATATATAGAAAATTAGTTCATTCGATGGTTTAGAAATCATTGGAAATTTAACATTACTAATCTCACATTCTTCACTTTACAAAACTCTTTGAAGCCTTGCTATTTTTTACCCTTTTTTTCTATATTTTTAATTGGCGCATTGCTATTTCAGGCTAAACATTATCACTCTCTCTTTGATGCTGCAATCAAACTTCATCAATTAGGCTTAAACTGGTTAGCTCCAAGTCCAAATCATCATGTCAAAAAAGCGTGGGGTGGCAATAAGCGTATGTACAAAATCGTTAAGGCTGAGGCACAAAATGGAAATTTTGGACCAGGGCCACTGCCGGTAACTTGTAATGTTTTTTTTTCCTTCAGTGTTCTTTTGGTCCATTGATTCCAATCTTCAATGTTTGTTGTAGATTGGCTTTTTTTATTTTTTATTTTTTTTAAAAAAAAACCTAGATGAAGATCGCACTACTCTATTGCTGGTTGTTTGCAGCGTTGTATTGTTCTTGACATAGAAGGGACAACAACTCCGATAGCTTTTGTAACTGATGTTCTTTTCCCATATGCCCGCAATAATGTCAGAAAGCATTTAACTGAAACATATGACACCCAGGAGACGAAAGACGATATTAAGTTGCTTCGAGCTCAAGTAAGATTTTTTGTTGCTTTCAATATATTGTATTTTCTTAAGAAGCTTATATAAGCAAAGACATTTTCTAAAACAATGTGGTTCTTTAGCTAAAATTTTATACTCTGAGTGAATGTATTGTGCAGGTTGAGGATGATTTGAAACAAGGTGTTGTGGGTGCCACACCCATTCCCCCTGACGATGCTGGGAAAGAAGAAGTGATTTCAGGTCTCGTAGCTAATGTGGAAGCGATGATTAGTGCTGACAGAAAAATTACGGCCCTGAAGCAGTTGCAGGTGAAAACTAGATCTCTGATGGAATGCACACTCAAGTGCTTTTTCCTCAGAACCTAGCTATTAGTTCAATGAAGTTAACTAATGCAGGGTCATATATGGCGCACCGGGTTCCAAAGTAATGAATTGGAAGGAGAAGTGTATGAGGATGTGGCAGAAGCTCTTGCAAAGTGGCATGCCTCAGGCATAAAGGTTCTTTTATTTGGTTTTTTTTTTAATTATTGATTTTTATGTTTGTTTTTTTATTTCTTTTCACAGTTCCTATTTTGTTGCTTCACAACTGATAAGATTCACTATTTTCTTTTTCATACCAAGTAGTGAGTCTCGAGTTTTAAGCCCATCTGTTCTATCATAGCATACATGTGTTACCGCAGGTCTACATATATTCTAGTGGTAGCAGGGAGGCCCAGCGGCTTATATTTGGTTATACAAATTTTGGCGATTTAAGAAAATACCTGTGTGGATTTTTTGATACTACCATAGGGTAAGTTCATTCTCACATATTGTCAAAGGTACGCTTCATATACTTTCTTTGTTCAAGTCCATGAATCTTTCTCTGTTTACTTTTATGTGAAGGAATAAAAGAGAAGCACGAAGTTACTTTGAAATCTCGCAGTCAGTAGGAGTAGATAAGCCATCAGAGATACTTTTCTTAACGGACGTTCTTCCCGAAGCTTTAGCTGCAAAAGAAGCAGGTAAATATATTTGTGGCTTTGTGTGAATATACAGAAAAAGTTTTAGAATCGCCAGATAAACTTATTCAAAAAATGGGAAAGATTTTTCTTAGAAGTATGCAATGATAATATAACACTTGAAGAATTTTTCTTGTTTGTTTTCTTAAAGACGTCTTTCTTGGGCTTTCTTGGGCGTTCCTTGTCTCAGGTTTGGAAGTGATAATTTCCATACGACCAGGAAATACACCTCTTGAAGAAAATCATGGGTTCAAAACCATTCAATCCTTTTCAGAGATCTAATGATGTCAATGTAAGTTTCTGTAGTCCTCTCTTGTTACAAATACTTCTCCTAGTCTTCAGATGTTGCATCATTTTTGCTGGTTAAAATCATCATCCAGTCATTTCAAGACTTAGCTTCTGTACTTAAATCTTTGTTTCACTTGGAACAAGAAGAAATTGAAAACGACTTTGTATCTGCTGCTTCTTGTACTTTATCTTTGCATGGAGATAACGAAAGTTAACTGTGGCGTTTGTGGGTGTTTTTTGCAATTGTTTTGATAAACTTATGGAATCTAATGTTGTTTTCTCAGAATGGAAAGATTAGAAAGTTAAAAAATTTGCTGAAAAGAGAAGTAACATGCTGGATGCTCTGAGATAGCTACACTTAACCATCAGGGTAGAAAAAGACAGGAAGCTCTTGTACTATTTTTGCATGTAAGTGTATGGCAGAAAGTGCAAATATGAGGGCAAGAAACTTGTTTAAAAAACATTAAAAAAAAAAATAAATGGGTCCCATAGTCTTACTAATTTCTTTCTTGCTTGGATGATTCTAATCATTATTGTGTTTGATTTGATAATGATACATACATATACACACAAATATATATAAAGGGTGCTATTCTCTTGGAGGTGGCTGTTGTCCCTACATTAGCCATTTTTACTGAAAATGAAGGTTTCCATGGAACATAAAGAAGCTTATTCACACACAAGGGAAAACCAAAGATAACAGCTAATTTTTCTATTTCCAGTGGTTTCTTCTCTTTTGTCAATTGGAAGTTATGATTTTGATAAAGGGTATACAATAAAAAGTGAAAATATTTTTACTGTGGTTACAAGAAGAAGAAGGCAAGGGGAGAATAGAAAACAATTCAATATATATATATATATATATATATTAACTTGTTAACTTTCAAAAAACTATGAATCCATGCATATGCTTATGTTATGATTTACAGCCTACACCAAAGAGGGTCATAATTTAGTTAGTTTGGCAAATATCCCCCCTTGAGCAAAGTTGAGAGGTCAAAATTCTTGTGTGTGTTGATCCAAATTGAACTGAATTAGTTGATGTGGTTGATGCCCAAATAATAGTTGAGAGACCTATTTTGCAATACATGTATATATATATATATTACATAAATGTCAACGTGGACCAAAAAAAGAGAGGAAAAAAGTTAATTTAAAATAAAATAAATTCAATGCAACTACAACTCGTTGGAAGATGCATTTGATGAATTGAGGTGATAGTTTAGTTGGTTTCTCCTTAAGCAAGGTTGTAAGTTAAAATTCTCCTATCATTTACAAAGTTGTGCCTTGCCCAAGTACAGTGATGCCCAAATGCCAGGTGAAAAAAAAAAAAAAAAAAATTCTTGTCATCTATATCAATAGAATTAAGGGGGAAAAAAAAAAAAGAAAAAGGGGTTCTTGACATGATTATTGTAAAAATAATAATATTTTTTTAAAATTATCTAACTTGACAATATTATACTATAAATACCTAACTTTCTACCATAAACATCCAGTATACAAACTATTGATAATTTTTTATTTAAATTCACGTAGAAAGCATTTTTTTGAAAAGATGCTTTCAAGTGTAACACAACAGATAAGTTCAGTGTCAATCGAAATTATTTTGAAATCGTCTTTTCAAAAAACACTTTTAGCTTAATTTCAATTTATACTGAAAGCATCTTTTCAATTAAAAAAATTGCTAATAATTTGTATATGTGAATGTTTACTATACAAAGTTAGATATTTGTCATGTAATATTGCCCGGTTAGATAATTTAAAAACAATTTATTTATTTTTTACAATAATCATGTCAAAACTCCAAAGAAAAAAGAAATAACATTAGAATGAAATGAAATAAATGCAACTACCATTTGTTGGAAGGTGCAATTCATGAATTCTCTGCATCTTTATTTAAAAGCTTTTAATTTTTCTTTGTTCTTTTTTTCTACTTTTATGGTAAAGGGTGTTTGATCAAGGAACAGACCTTTCATCTTTCTTGAAAAGAGTAAGGGGCAGAGATGGGTCCCTTGCTCCTTTTTTTTTTTTTTTTTTTTTCCCTTTCTTCCCTCCAAGTTTCACCAACTCTGCCATTGGTTTAAACCTGTTTTGAACTTACAAATTTGCAGGACAACAACATCATGCATTTACTGCAAGAGAGAATCTAGGGAAGCAAATCTGTGGCCCACACCCATTTCCCATGACCACAAGACTTGGTTTGCTCTTTAGACAGTCTAACTTACACAAGTTTTATAATCCATAAATTGATTTTCTTTTTCCCTTTCTATTTATACAACTTAAGTGCAGAAAGCTCCCTGACTCCAACCATTCATTAATTTTAAGAAGAAATCTAAGGCAACCCTCAATTGTTGACCAAGTTTGAATGGTCCATAACACAAAGATGGACCCATTAGCATAAATGAGCCAATCCACATTGTTAAATTTTTTTTATAAATGCAACATGCAGAGCTGTGCCATGGAAAATCTAATCTCACATTGCGTTGCTCCAACACCCGTTTTTCATTAAAGTCATCAGAACTGAAAAGTAATCCCAGTGCTCAAGCATAAATGGAATTGATGGTAAGATCAAAACTGCAAGTAGTACTACTATTTGTATTGTCTGCAAAGCTTCAACTAATCTTTTTTTTTTTTTTCCACAATGTCTTCGGACTTACACATATCATCGGGACTAATCATCACTCGACCAATGATTTGCTTCTCAGTTAGGGGTTGAGTCTCCCCACAATTGTTGCTACATTCAATCTCAAACCTTACTTAAGTGGAAAGACAAGCAAATCATCAGGCTAAACAGCTTTTAGTTTTAACTAATTTATTTATGATTTCATGCTGTAGCAAATTCAGTAAATCAAACATGGCTCCGTCAAGCTGAATAAAAGTATTGATGAATGAATCTATGCTGGGTCTATTGACCGTAGTCTTATCTTACAAGAGGTTGTTCTTGCCGACAACTGTTACTGGGGTGCCAAGAACCCCTTCAACTATTGCTATATGAACACATGAAACATGAACCCAAAAAAAGGGAGAGAGAGAGAGAGAGAGAGAGAGAGAGAGAGAGAGAGAGAGATTGGGAAGGGCTAACATCCACATGAAAGAACATTTTAGCCCTTGTTTTGTCTTATGGTGAAGAAACCGACTTGACCCATTAAGGAATGTGACCACCAATTTCAAAGACTGTTTTGTTGTTCCTCTCTTACATCTCCCCTTCTTGCTAAAGCCACTGACCAGTCTATGTACTTTGGATCTAAAAACTGAAGTTGCTACAGACAATACAACTACAAGGGACAAGAAGCTAACAAAATCAAATGGTCCGGATTATCTGATCAATTTTACACAAAGGCAACCTCCTCCTACTCCTACCACAACCTTTCCATGGGACCCATTTTTAAGGACACTGTCCCTTTGATCTTTCCCTAGACATCTCCACTTTTTCACAAAATTTAGGCCCTTCACAACATTGAGATTCCTGCGAACTGTAAGACCTTCATTTCTTTCTCTCTAATTTTAGTTTACTTTTCTGTGTAATAATTCATTCAGAAAAAAAAAATTATTCCTCGTCATCAACCAAAACCTTATAACTAAAAAAATTAAAAAAAAAAGATGAAAGAACGAAATTCAAGAAATTATACAAAAAAGATGAAAAATCTGAAGCAACCAAGATTGAGATCTGGCAATCATGCTTGATGGATCTCACAATAAACAAAAGGGGATGGAGAGATCAAATTTTACAATTGAAGAAGCTTTAAAAGATCTCATCTTCTTTCCCATCAAATCCTCTGAAGAAAAAGTACCCATTACTCTGCTTCATTTAAAAAAAAACAAAAAGTACCACCAATAATAATAGAATTACAGAACAACAACATCGTCATCATCAACAAGAACAACAACAACAAGGACAAACATATCAAGAAGAAGAACCTGAAACTCGGGGCGAAGTCACCGGAAACAAGGGCAAGAGCCTCGGCTCTGCATCTCTAGGAGTCGAAATCGGTGACGGGTGCAAGTAAAACCCCTTCTCTGCAATTGCCCTCTCTTCTTCCACCGACGAATCTCTCATCAAATTACTATTACAAGTAGCAGTGACAGGGGACCTATTAAATGGGTCAGGTATCAAGGGAGTAACAGGGCTAAGAACAAGAGAAGGGAAATCAAGAATACTAGGAGACAAGATCTCGGCTTTTCTAGGAGAAAACCCAGAATTATTACTCTGATGAAGAAACCCGGGCATTAAAGGACTGATCTTGAGGTTCTTGAGGCTATTCCTGCGTTCATACAGCTTGAATCCCTGTTTCTTCTGCCCGGTTTTGATGGGTGGAATAAGACTTTTACAAGTAGTAGCAGTGCTAGTGTTAGATTGATCTGCTTGTGATGTTGATTTTGAGGCTTGTTTTGCTGTTTCTGATGATCCAGTGAGCATCTGGACTACTTGTTTGAAAGAAGACGTGTCTGCTTGGATGAAAGTTGTTGGGTATGTGTTGGTGCTGCTGGGATCAGTAGATCTTGAGATGGGTTTTGGCGTCGGCGGATGTTGCTGTTGGATTGCATTGTTGCTGCTGCTACTGCTGCTGCTGTTGGTGCTGCTGCCATTGCTTTTTGGGGAGGTTTGGAGAGATGGGTACTCCTTTTCTTGTGATTTTTGTGGGGTTTCCATTGATGGGTATGTGGATTTCAACCTCTGCAAGGCTGAAATTCTTGTTTCAGAGATAGAATGATGAGAAATGAAAAATAGGTCTCTGTTATTCCTCTGTTTTTTCTTTTCTTTTTTCTCCCTTGGGTGGGAGGGTTAGTTTTGGAGGAAGAGAGATGATGAGTGAAGAGCAAGGCTGAGCTTGATAAGATGGGATTGCCTTTATTTTATTTTATTTTTTCCCCTTCTTTTTCTGTTCTTATGGTCTTTGGTTTTCTTTCCTTTTTTTTTTCCTTTATTGAAAATAATAACTATTAAGATTGCCATTATTTTATTTACTTTTTGTTGTTGTTGTTGCTTGGGTGTGGTTGAGTTTCATTGGAAGTGGAGAAAATGCCCTTATTTTAGAAGGGAAAATACAAACAAGACCACACCATTGGATGCTGTTTCAAAGTTGGAATTTTTTTTCCCATCAATGGGAAGAAGAAGTCATCAAAAGTTTCAATATTTGGCATTGACTTCAGGGCCATTGACAAAGACCCTTGTGTACTATACCCCACTTCAAAAAAAAAAAAAATATTATTTTATATATATATATATATATATATATATATATATATGAGAGAGAGATTGATCCCAACCCTACATCTTAAAATCTCTTAGATTGATAAATTAGATTAGATGCTGACACCAGATCCAACCTTACTTTGAAGTTCTCAATCAGGGTATTGCACTACTAGTAATTTCAAATTCTTATTTTTATTTTTTTATTTTTTAAGGGAGCTGGTCACTGGGAAAACATATTCTTTGTAGATCAATGAGTTTGTTGACTTCCACCCCTCAGGTTTTTTTTTTTTTTTTTTAATTTCTTTCTTTCTTTCGGGTTGATAACAAATACCCAAAAAATTCTAGCTTGGATGGTACTCTTCTTTTGGATTTCTCTTGGTTTTTAAATATGATGTTGTATGCCCTTTTTTTTCAAAAAAAATAAAAAAAAGAAAAAGAAAAAGAAAATTTGTTGCAGATTTAAAAACTAAAAGAATCTTAGGTCCTATATAGCATAAAAAAAAATGGAATCATGAATTAGAATGATAGTCCACAAAAAGAGAGGAATAAGTTTTTAATATAAAATATAAAAAATTGCTAATGAGAATATTACGTTTTATTTTTTTTTTATAATTGTAATACTCATAATTATTGTATAAAAAGGTGCTATATATTTCAATGTGTGAATATCTTTATCAATTGTTATAAATGCTACAATTGTATAAAAAATGCAATTGCGACAATTATATTAACATTGTCATAAATTATAAATTAAAATTTTACCTTTATTAATACCAAGATAATTTTGAGATATAATTCTCCACTTGAACTCAAAAGTAATTTATAACACCAATATGAATTATAAGAGTTTAATTAACTTAGCAAAGAGATAATCATATTAATTCTTATTTGAATCCCTTACATCTTTTGTCATTGTTTTTTTTTCTTTAATCATAATGAGGGGTTTCAATTTTTCTTGGGCTTGCATATTATAATTTTATCATCCCGTCACAATCTTAAAAAAATTAATTATAATTGAGATTAAAACTATTTATAATTACATTGGATTTTGTTTCTAAATAAAAAAAAAAGATTAAAAAAATAATCCCAAATTGAGAAAATGATGTGTAAAGTTATCATTTAATGAAATAACCAAAAGCTCAAAACCCCCTATCAGAAGGTGGAGATATGAGTGCAAAGTGTGTGTGGTGGTACACAGTAGCAAGATTTCTTGAAATAAATATCTGTTGATTTTGATTTTAGGAGAATAGCGCCTCCAAGATCTTTTTAAATTGTGGTTAGTGACATATTGAGAAAAAAAGACAGAGAGAGGGCATCAAATTCTCATTTATAATGGAAAGAAAAAGGTTGGAAGAAAGGGTCCACCATGCCCATACTGCACTACACTTCTTAGAGAAGACTTTTCATCAAAAAATAAAAAATAAAAAAACTACTAATAATAATTTATATGTTATGGCTTAATCATATTATTATTTTTTTAAAAAAATAATATTAAATAGATATATGTTGTATGTTTTAAAAATGTAATAAATAATTGAATACTTATAAGTATTATAATTTGATAACTGGAGTAGCCTTGTATTCGCAAGTTTAAATATAATTCTATTATTAATAATTGTTTAGTATGGTGATTTGCTTACTTTTTTGTTTAAATAAGATTATTATGAATGTAATAATAATTACTGGAATCAGAGGTTGAGCAGTGATTTAGTCTTGAGGTACGTGTCAGCTGATCGAGGGTGTACAGAGGGAAATCGAAAAAAATAAATATAATTCTTTTATACAAACAAAAGCAAAAACTTGTTGATCCTATCAACTAATACCCTCTAATTCTTATTAATTGCAGTTCGTTGAAATAATTTAATAAATAAATCATAGTGTAAACTCACCAAGGTGGTGACAAGAAAGGCGTGAGATTCTAAGTAGATTTAACAAACTAGTGCGATGTGATTAGATTGATTAGATTGATTAGCATCCATTACTTACATGCTTGATGCTATGTCAAGACTTATCAATAAAAATAATTGAAAACAAAATGTATTATCAAAAGAAAACTTTGCCCTCCTTTCTAAAATCTCTTATCTGATCTAGGCTAATCATCTTTCTCTTTTTCTTATTTGTTTCATAAATAATCTCTATTTCTGTCTTTAAGAGGTTATCATTATTATTATTATTATTATTATTATTATTATTATTATTATTAATATCCTCATGTTAACAAGAGATTACCGATCTCCAAATTATGTTAAAATTAAAAAAAAAAAAAAAAAACCAATGGTTCAATCAAGTAAAAGAGAACTCTGGTTAGCCAACAAGGTGTTTGTTTGTATGGTACTTTGACTTAGCTCTGAACTTCAATCTTTAATATTTTGCATTAATGAAGAGCAGCTTTCAACGTTTTAAGTAAAATTTATAAAAA
>JAJIYU010007600.1:0-19131 GCA_030144865.1 Tinospora cordifolia | reverse complement strand
TAACGAATATAAATATATATACGTGTAGTGTATTTATAAGTACATGTATGTATTAAATATAAGTGTTTAATTATGTGTAAATTGTGTGTGTGTGTGTGTATACATATATGTATATATATATATATATGTATGTATGTATATATATGTATATATATATATATATATATATATATATGTACATATATATATATATATATATATATATATGTACATACACACACACACACACACACACACACACACACATATATATATATATCATAGTAAAAAACAAAATCTTAGAATCGCGCATGGGCTTCACCCACGTGCAAAATTGAGCACACACGGCTTGTGTGCCTTTTAAAAAAACAGACAAAAAAGAAAAAAATAGAAAAAATGAAAGAAATTACAAAAAAAATCCCTCCAAACCTAAAATACATGATTTTCTTTTGGATCTGCCAATACCAAATAAAAATAAAAATTTTTCATAAGAAAATTGCTCAAAACACACAAATCTACCTCCAAAAGACCCTATATAAACCCTTCTACCCATTCATTCTTTTTCATCCTAAAGCAAGAGTTGATAAGATCTTTCTTGCTCACTCTTTGCCTCCTTCTTGGTATTTTTAGTCCCTTTTTTTTAGCTGTTCTAAATAGCCATCGGAGTAGTAGTAACGGAGTGGTGCACAAGTCTACTATAAGAACGCAAAAAAAATCTAAAAGATCTGAAGAAGGTTTAGATGAAAGCGATCTCGAGGTGAAATGATTTTCACTTTTTATTTTATTATTTTGATTCAAATAAGGCTTGCTTGAGTTTTTAAATTTTTAGTATTGTTTACATGTCATTTATAATATGCATGCTTAGATTTATTTTTATACATAATCTATGATGAAATGTTACCCTATTGAAGTGCTTACATATTGCCAATTATTTAAATGTTATACTTGTATATTTAATATAAGATTAAATAAAGATCTTAACCACATATTGGCATGGGGTTGAAGTTGCACCATGAGCATTCCAAACATGAATCGTGAGGTAATAGAGGATTCAAAATTGATCCTACCTTACTCTAATGGGTATGAGCTCAGTATAATAGTTATTTTCCTAAGATTAGAATGTTGGGGGTATCCTTTCGATTTTTAAGGACAACAGAAACAATAAATTGGTTGAATTCATTTAACTCTTTGTAGGTGCTTGTTATACATGTTTTATTTTATCGAAATAATGAATTAAATATTTGGGATGATTCACTGGGCTTTATAGCTCACCCTTTATTTTTAATGTTTTAGAAGTGTAATCATCAAAGTTGCCTAGGAGTTTCTAATATGAAGGAATTTTTATTTAATTTTGGCATGTGGACCTAAATTTATTTATTTACTTCCTTGTAATGAAGGTTGAATTATTATTCATAAACTTTTTTATTAAATAATAAAGGATTCATTTTATTCCTTTGTGCCATAAATTTTGATGAATTATTTGTACATAGATTAATGTGCACAGGATATCTCATAGATACAAGATTTTGAAAGGAAAAAGGATAACGTAATGTAGACCCACCTCCCAGGCAGCCCAAAGATATCGCAGAAAGATATATCATCAGATGACGTGGGCCCGGGCATGGGAGGCGGGGAATTGCAAAGGTAGTATCAGAGCCTAGGTTGTAGATGCTTTGAGCAAGGATTAGAAAGAATTGACTGGTTAGGTAAAACCTTTAATTTGAATTAATTTAGAAAGCATTACCTCCTATTTTAGAAATTAAAACTGTTTTAAAAAAATTATTTTCAAAAAGAAGTATATATTTTTCAACTATTTTGTTAGGATTCAAAGATTATGAGTTGAGCTGATAGTGGGTAAGCCTTGTCCCAAGTAAAGCTAAACATTGAAAGGGAGACAACTTATCCTATTCTAGAAAGCACAGATGCTAAGTAGACTTCAGTCTCG
Organism: Tinospora cordifolia; assembly: GCA_030144865.1. Classification (NCBI taxonomy): domain Eukaryota; kingdom Viridiplantae; phylum Streptophyta; class Magnoliopsida; order Ranunculales; family Menispermaceae; genus Tinospora; species Tinospora cordifolia. The sequence continues at coordinate 17,207 of JAJIYU010007600.1, read as the reverse complement.
TCGTCTGATCTAGAGGTTGTCCCACCAGCTCATACAAGTAGTCAGAGTTGAAGAACACACTTATTTTCTACGAAAAAACTAGGAGGTGGTAATTAAGGCATGGAACTTCCTACAGTTCAAAGAAGATGTCAAAGGTGGTATCGCGAGTAGATGACGGTTGACGATTTGATAGAAGAACTTCTCAACCAAGACTTAAACACTAGGTCTAGGAGAGAGACCTTAGGCAAAAACTTGGGTCGCACAATAAATCATGAATAAAACATTATGATATATGCAATAGACTGAAGACATATGGAAACAAAACACTTGTGTGGTTAGGGCATGAGATTGGAAGGATCTTGTATCTCTAGTTTCTATGTGGTATGGGACGCATAGGAATTCAAGGGCATGGAGGAATCTTGGACTTGGAGAATGACAGACCGTGTTCGGTGAATGATCGGTGGCTTTGTATAAACTTGTTTCCCTATGCTTGGCTGGTATGGGACAACCCAGTATGGTAAAGTTTTGGAAGATTTAGAAATTGAGACATTTGTGAAATTGATTGGGTGTAGTGAAACCTCTGAGTGGAAGTCTATGTCGATGGGCAAGGGTGGTGTGGGACACTCAAACTCGGAGGCATAGGCGGAAGCCTAGAATTTTTCTACGCTAAACATGGACTTCCATTATTGAATGATTGAATGTATGATGATCTAACTATTTTAATGTGCATGTGTGAGACCAAATCTTATACCCAAAAACAAAAAGAACTTAGAAGACTAAACTATTAGGCCACTAGACAAATCGAGAACCTAGAAACCTGAATCTTGAGTCATAATAGTACAACAAGGCAAAACCATGGGAACCAACACTAAAATAACTTGATTTGTAGATAAATGGACGAACCCAAAAGATACGCTACTAGGGCTACAATTGTAACACCCCAACCCCCAAATTCTTTGAGTATTGGATATAACCACCATTCTTTGACAGTGGGCTTAACCATTTGGCAAGTTGGGTCCATGTTACTTTACAAGTGACACACACTTGACTTTCTATGTCCATTATCCCATGCCTCAATGCAAATTAAGAATACATAATCCAAATTTTAATTGAACAAGGCCACATTCTAAGGGATAAAGGAAATACTAGTCTTTATTAATTCATAAAGGAAAAAAGTACATAACTTTTAATTAAAAACAATTTCAGCATAATCAAAACTTGGCAACATGCCTACATAGAAACTTTCCAAAAATATTAAGAAAAACGTCTCTTAACCAAAATCCGTGGCATGATCAACTTTTTGAAAAAATAAGAGAGGAAAGGGTGAGCACAAAACTCAATAGATCTTTTTCAAACAACCATTTTTCAAATTCAAACTAATAACAAATTCATATTTCAAACACTTGCATACATTAGGCGTTTCAAGCATTCATTTATTTAAAGTTGAGACTTTAGAACAAAAGGGTTTTTAAGCCCTTGATGTTCTTAAAAAAGTACCTCCTTCGAATGAAATATAGCTTTTCTTAGCCAATTTCATTAGACTTTTGGAACTTAGGAGACCTTACCCACCAACCAAGTACTTTGGCCTTAAAACCATATGAACTAATCATATAAAAAGAACATCCATAGCAACCCACATGTTTGTTATGATGGTACGTGGTTATTTTCACCATTTCTTTTATTAATTCTTATATCCTTGAATCATTAAATAAATTTCAGAACATGGAACTAAGATAAATAAATTCAGAATATGAACAATTTGAAAATCAAATCACGAAACAACCATAATCATGTATCATACTTTGAAATAAAGTCTAAGCATGATACTAAACATGACATGAATATTATGAATGCATAAATTTGAACAAGGATCAAATTTGAAATTGAAATATACTTTAGATTACTAAAAATGAAACTATTTTGATTTCTAAAGCCATACAAACAATGAACATGCTAGTAATTCAAATAAGAAAAAGGGGTGTTCTAGAAATCACTTCCACCTTGAGATGTATTTTTCCAAAAGTCCAGCAAAGCTCCCAATGTCTTTAACACTTTCAAACACTAATAAAACAACTCTCTACTAGCTTCTGAATGCTGAAACTAAAAGCCTCTCACCTTTGCACAAAAGAAAACGAAAAGAAAAGAAGAAGAAGAAGAAGTTTGAGAGCACTATTGTGAGGGGTCTCTCTTGTTCTTGGAATGAGTGATTGTGAGCAACTTATGGGGGTTTATATAGGAGCTCATGAGCATATGGGACGTCCTTGGGCAGCATGGGTAGCTTCCTACTTTTGAGCAAGTTTCCAAACACCAAAAGAGAAATATGGCAAGCTTGCACAAGGATCACTAAACTTGCCAATTTTCTTATGAGCCATGATTTGGTTCTTTATTAAATTTCTTAATTAATATCAAGGAATATGTTTAGACTTAGAATAATGCTAATATCACTATGGGACGTCCCAAGTTAGATCAGATCATGCTCATATAATATTCTTATTTAGATTCATAGTTTGTTCATCACACAACTCATATGGGAAACTTTCCTATTCTCTATTCTTGGACACCAAGAATGGGGAGTATGTTATCAGCCTTGAGAGGAAACTAGATCATGGTCTTAGGAATCCAATGTTGGCTCATGGAAACATTCTAATCAAGCTTACATGAGGCCCAGTGCACCACATGGTTTCTTCCCTTGAGTTGACGCCAAAAGAGAAGGAAAGCTTCTAATTTTGGAACCTTCTAATTTTGATTGTGTGGACAGCAAGGGATGGCTAGGGTTTGGTCAAAATTAGACATTTAACACTTCTAATTCGGTTGCTCACGTGCACACACTCACATGTGCATGGTTGGGACGTTGTTGGGTTATGTGGCTGCACACTTGATAATTATCTTTGGTACATGGGATCATTTTGTCTTGATTCCCAATCATGGGTGATGCCCCATATATGTGAGTGCACTGAATCATTTAAATGGTACATAGGATCATTTTATATAGATTCAAATAAAGGAGCATCCCATAGAGTTTTGGGTAGAGTGAGGGTACACTCCATCACGGTGTTTCACCCACGTGACTTGCACATGTTAGGTTGTATGTTTATGTCATGATGACCTCATTACCACTCAATTTGACAAAAGTTAATATCTTGTTATTCACAAAAAATTCCGATTTATAACCTATACTTTTGGAATCACATGAAAAAAATTAAGAATTTTGATATATGGTTTAGCCAAATTGGTTTCCATTTACTTTCTTTATTTAGAACCCACCGAAAGCACTATAAAATGAAAACCCAAATCTTGGCCAATTGTTCTAAATTTTGGATATTTATTTTGTTAATTCGTGTCATCTTGTTTCGTTTTGGGTCATTTCGATTCCCCGAAGTACCCTAAATGACAATTCTTTTTAATTTGGACCCCTTGAAGGGCGTTTGGCAAATGAAAATGCTAACTTTGACCAATTGTTCTAATTGTCGAATCTGTTGTTCAATTCGTTGGTTCATGTCACCTCAATTCATTTCAAGTTGATTTGGGTCTTTAAGGGTTACTAAATGCTAGTTTTCAAACCTGCTAAATTTAGCCCTGAAATGAGCCTAATTTCATTTTGCACCCAATTGCACTGATTTAATGATAAATTTCATTTAATTGAATATTAGAAATTTAGGATATTACAACAACATCTTGCGAGACTGATTCTCAGGGGCAAGCATTAGCATTAGTTGTTTGAACAGAATCAGAAACTCAATTTGGTTTGACCTATATTTTTGAGTTGAATGCAAAATGACTCACCTCCTATTTTGAAACTAAAAAACATTTTAGAAAATGCTTTTTTAAAGGAAATAAATGTTTTGAAATGTTATGTTCGGATACAAAGACTACAAGTTGAGTTGATAGTGTGTAAGCCTTATCTCAAGTAAAGCTAAAAATTGAAATGGAGATGAGTTATCCCGCCATCAAAAGTGCGATTGCTAAGCAGACTTTGGTCTCACCGCCTGATCCGAAGGTTGTTCCACCAGCTTGTACGAGTGGTCTGAGTTGAAAAACACCTTTACTTTTTATAAAAGAATATTAGAAGGTAGAAAATTAGGGCTAGAAGCTGACTAGAAGTGAAAAAAGATGCCAAAAGTGGTGTCTCAATTAGACAAAGGTTGTAAGTTAACCAGATTGGAACCCTAAGTCTAGGGGAGTGACCTTAGGTAAAAACATTGGGTGGAACAATGGATCAAAAGCATAAAATTTTAGGACATAGGTTAGAAACTAAAAAAATGTGCGAGAACAAAATACTTGTATGGTCTAGACACGTGATCGAAAAGATTTTGTATCTCTGATTTTTGTGTGGTATGGGACATATAGGAATTTGGGGTTAGGAAGGAAGCTTGGACTTGGAGAATGATGGACCATGTCTGGCGAATGATCGATACCTATGGAGTAACTTGTTTTTTATGCTTGGTTGGTATGGGATAGTCATGTATAGTGGGCTCGGGAAGCCTTAATTATTGAGACATTTGCGAAATTGTTTAGGTGTGACAATTTTTTAAGTGAAATTTTAAGTGGAAGGGTAGAGTGGTATGAGACACTTGAACCTAGAAGCTTAGATGGAAGCCTAGAATTTTTCTATTGTAGGTGAAATTGCTTGATTGTATGATTTTTTGAAAAACATGCTTGATTTGTTTATATATAAAACCAAATCCTGCGCCCAAGAACAAAAAGAACCTAGAAGGAAAAACTGTTAGGCCACTAAACAAATGGAGAATCTTGAGACAAATCTAGAGTCATGATAGTAAGAATGTTTGATGAGGAAAATACTGACAAGGTGTTAAATTTATAGATAGGCATGCTTGGAACAAGAAGATATCCTACCTGATCCACTTAAGATAGAGTAGATGAATTAGGAAATACCTATTGGCATGGAGGCCCGAATGGCGAATATGATGAATGAAGTTGCTCGGAGGGTTATGGATCAACCAATGAGGGCTCTACCCGAGATATTCCTTTAGGCAATACCTTATCCTCAATTTCCTGAAACCATCCACACTTAGCAACCAGCATCGGTAGCCCAAACTCCCGAACGTCAGAGGGCTCAAGAGGATCTGGATGATGAGAAATAGAGGAAGATGCTAATGGATCTACATAAGCTCCACCCTTCACATTTTGAAGGAAAAACTACTGTGTCACGGTGACCATTGGTATAAAGAGATGGAGGAGCATCTGAATGTGATGAAGGTAATTGGGTTGAGACGGTTGGCATTGGCCACACACCACTTCAATGGACCAGCTAGAAGTTGGTGGCATATGATGAGGATGGAACGTAACACAAATATTGAAGAAATGAGTTGGAAAAAGTTCGCAAAGATCTTTTATGAAATTTTTTTCCTCAAGTGACCCTAAGTAAGCTATAGGAAGATTTTGCCGAGTTGAATTAGATGGACCTGATTTTACCTGAATATGAGAGAAAGTTTATTGAATTGGCCAAATTCTTGCCAGAACTGATTAGGGAAGATAGAAAAAAGCCTAATCATTTTGCATAGGATCTTAAGATGGAGATCTGAAACATAGTAAGAAGTTTGGACCTAAAGACGTATAGAAACAGTGTGGAAAAGGCTTTAATGCTGGAGCAAGAATTTAACTTTGAACAGTTGAAGGATAGAAACAAAAAGGCTCAAAAATGAGAAAGACAACCAAGGGGCCTAGAAAAAGAACAAAAAGTGGTGGGAAAACACTGCAGACTTAGAAACAAGGGTAGCCTAAATAAGAGTCAAAAGAAAAGGCGAGGAGACAAAGGCAGTGCTACCTGTGTAGGCAAAGGAGCCACATATCAAGAAATTGATCGACTGCACTAGCTCAGGCCCCTCAAGAACAATAGCCACAAAACAATCAGAGAAGATGTCAGAATGGTCATCCTCAGGGTAGACAATAACAATAGAATGCCAATCAGGGGCAGAACCAAGGCCGTGGTCAAAACCAGGCTAGAATGTTTGCTGTTGTCGAAGCTCAGGAAGAATAACTCTCTATTGTGGAAGGTACGTTCCTATTATTCAATGTTGTTGTGAGACTGTTATTTGACTCGAATGCCTCGAAATCATTTATCTTTGAAGAACTAGCTGATAGGTTGCAACTTGTGATAAGAACACTACCCATAACTTTGAATGTGTCCACACCAATAAGAACCACTGTTACCTCAAAAAGAATGTGTAGTTGTGACTTAAGGTTTGGGTATAAATTCATATCAGTTAACCTATGCACCTAATCATTTTATGGCCATGACATGATCTTGGTATGGATTGTTTAGACCATTACCAAGCTCAAATAGATTGCCTTAAGAGGCGAGTAACCATAACCCTACCTTTGGGGGAAACCTATAAAATTAACGAAGATATGCAGAGATTAGTGAGGAGTCCAACCATGGCCATGTTAAATTGTTTGAAGCATAAAGATGAGTTCGAGAGACTATCAGAGAAGGACTCTATTGAACAGAAGAGAATCCAAGATTGAAGATGCATTCCTAGTATGAAGATGCATTCCTAGACAACTTACCAAGACTACCACCTATTAGAAAATTAGAGTTCAAGATTGAACTTCACCCTGGAACCAACTCAATAGCCACATCTCCTAATAAAATGACAATAGTAGAACGGATCAAGATGAAGTCTCAACTCGACGAGCTTTGGGAGAAAGGCTTCATCAGGTCGAGTGATTTACCCTGGGAGCTCACATACTATTTGTGAAGAAAAAAGATGGTTCCATGAGACTATGTATTGCTTATCGGAAGCTGAACCAAGCAACCATAAAGAACAAGTACCTTCTACAAAGGATTGATGTAACACCTTGTAATTTTGTACTGAATAAAATGAAACACTTCAATTTAATTTGATTGAATTTGGGTGAGAAATGAAAATGAATCCATTTTAGGGATAAATTTAATCGGTCTAAAACTCCATTTTCATGAATCTTAAGACCTCAAAATGACTTGAAATAACATACGATGACATGAATTGATCAACTAGACAACATATTCAAAAATCAGCTCAATTGGCAAAAATTAGGGTTTCATTGACTAATACCCTTCAGTGGAATTTAAATTAGGAAAGTTAATGAAATGAGGATCACCCTAACCAAAAGATAGTTTGCAAATGTGCATTAGTTTAATGTGAACACAAAATATATGGTAAAGGCCTTAATTTTTAGTAAATAATAAGATATCAATTTTTATTAAATTCATGTGGACCCATAAATGCATAGCCACCCATAAACATGTCCAAACCACATGGGTGGAACTCCATAATCTTGTACACCCTCACCCTACTCAACTATGTGAGACATTTCCTTTGTATTTAGAAACCATCAAACATGATTCCATGTACCTACACACATTGATAATATGCACCCACATCCATATATACAAAAACATCCCATGCATATGTGTGTGTGCACACATGTCAGCAAACCTAATTAGAAGTGTCTAAATGATGAACCACACTCACACACCAACCCTAGCCATCGTTGTATGTGTTTGTGCACCTAATTAGAAGTTTCTAATGTCTAGTTTATGTTCACAAGAAGCCCTAGCCATCACCCAAAAAGAAGAAACCAAAAATAAAAAAAAAATAAGAAAGTTACTTAAACCTAAATATACACAAATCTTTCACAATACCAAATCACGTTTAGATACAAAACTCCGAAGTCACACAACACCAAAGCCCTAGATTTTGATCTTCTTTGTTCTTACCGTTCGCCCACATCAACATCCTGAATCACATTTGTTTTATCATTTTTTTCCAGCTAACCTCGTTCCCTAAAATTTGACATCACTTGTTTCGTATTATTATCATTTTTTTCTGTGAGCCTCGCGCCATCGCACCCACACGAGCATCGTATTTCTTTCTTTCTTTCTTTATTTTTTTTCAATCCATCAATATTTAATTTTCTATCTTAAACAAATCTTCGATTGTAAGCCACCAGTAATTCCATTAACCGATATTTCGATTAATCACTTTCAAATTTTATTTTTCCAAGTCAATCTTTAATTTTGATCTACCAATATTTTTGTCAACTAAAATTTTATTTATTAATTTATTTATATTTTATTTTAAATCATAGTCTATATCTATATTTAAATAGAACATGATTTTAATTCATTTATTATTATTATTATTGTTATTATAAATATATTATTTACTATTTATTTTTTTTCTAAAACATTATTGATTCTAAAATCTCTATTTTTTATTTTTTATTTTTATTATTTTTTCTAGAGCATTGTTAATTCTAATGTCCATATTTTCATTTATTTATCTTTCTGTAAAAACTATTATTTATTTTATTATTATTATTATTATTTTGTTATTTTATTTTATATTATTATTTTTCTACAAAAGAATACTTCATTTTGTATTACTTGCAATGTAGCGCATTTGCAAAATTGTGGGGTGTTACATGAACATCTATATAAACCCCCCCTGCTCACTTTCATCTCATCCCAAGGTAAAGAGTTGACAATTCCCTCTTTGTTTGTTCTTTCCCTCTTCTTGGCACTTCTTCTCACCCTCTTTTCGCTCTTGTGTGAGGAGTTCTTATTTCAGTATTTTAGAAAATTGTTAAAATAATTTTTATTGGTGGTTAAAAGTTTTTGAAGTTGTGAAAGTGGTAGATAAGGGTAACCTCTGCCGGATTAAGGTGGAGGAGATTTCTTGAACTTCTACTTTGCTCTTTTGAATTTTTAGCATGTTCATGCTTGTTTGAGTTCTAGTATTCAACATGTTTTATTTTATTTTCAGCATGTTTAATCATATTTTAATTTTAGTTCAGCATGTTTTTATGTTTTAATTACTCATGAGAGCATGTCATGCTTAGAATCCATATTTAGGATTTAATTCAATGTTTCAAGCATGCTATGTAATGTTTTAATGCTTTCATGGTTGTTTAAAATTCTAAAATTTACATTTTGAACCACATAACGTCATAGTAGTCTAAGTGATGCTATGGGTGTTCTTTGCATATACCTAGTGTATATGAGTAACATCAGTAAGTGTGGATGTGTTTTAAATACTTAGAATGTGGGCATGTGATCCTTATTTTCAATGGAATGAGACAAGATGAATTGTCATTCCATCCCATAATAGGAGTATTTTAATGAAGAACATCAAGGGATTAAAAACCCCTTTTGGTGAAATATACACTACTAACAAGATATCGTTTGAAAAACTTAATGCTTATAAGTGCTTGAAATTGGATGAACTTTTGATTTGAATTAGTGAATTAGTAGTTTGATGAATGGTCTACTGGGCTATGAGCTCACCCCTTCCTTTTACTTTTCAGGAATTTGAAATGCATGATTAAGTTTGCTAAGGGATTAGAATGTCTATTTTTAGAAAGTTTCTACGTAAGGGCATATTGCCCAAATTTTGAAAAAGACTTCCACAGAATTTTTGTTTTAAATTTTAGAGTTATGTACTATTTCTTTTGATTACATGAATTTAATAAAGTATTTCTTTATTTTATAAATAAAGAGTTTGAAGTTTTTCTTTATTCACTTGTATTATCTTATTGAATTTTTAACTCAATGGGAGTGTGTTTTTGAGTATTTCAATAAGTGTTGGAATAAAGGAATTGAGATATAAGTTGTGCACTTATAAATGTAACATAGGACCCAACCCACCTTGTGGTTGAGCTTAAACCTGTCTCTTAGGGGTTGGGGTATTACATAAATCATGCATGATAGTATTGTATATATTTTCCCACTTTGATGTTTATTGGGATGGTGTGGGGAAGGAAATAATAAAAGGAGCATCTTGGTCTCTAAATATTGAAAACGGGAGTAACCACATGATTCTGTCTCAAGGGGAGAGTCCACGATAATGACTATCTCTTCCTTTTTTTAAGCTTCATTTCCTTTGTACTGACTTGTATATCTATACTCACTTGACCTAGACCTGCACAATCCACTAAGAACCTTTCTCGAGCATTATATCGCAAGTATAAACACATGAAAACCTTATTGAAATTCTTTATTTAGGAATAAAATTTCATTACTAATAAACATGATCATGCACATAATTATAAACAAATATGTCCTATTTCCTAAATACATATAATAATGTTAGTATGAAATGCAACTAACAAAATTCGAACTATTGAACCGAATGTCCTCAGTACACAATGTGTTCCATGTTTTAATGTTGTGAAAGTATGAACTAGATCCCTCTCACATAATCCATTGGCAAGAGGTGGACATTCAATATGATGCCACATATGAAGAAGGGCAGTTAGAATCCTCGACCACAAGATGAAAAGTTTGAGAACGAAGGACATTCCGCTAGTGAAAGTTCTTTGAAAACATCATTGAGTGGAAGAGGTAACCTAGGAACTAGAAAGCCAGATGAAAACTAAGTAAGCAGACCTTTTCACTAGAAGTGTACGATGGGATGGCATTTGAATGAAGGAGCGCAAATTTCGAGGACAAAACTTTTTTAACGGGGGTAGGTTTTAACACCCTAAGATTTTTCCAAATTTTTGAAAAATTAAATAAAATTATTTGGCCAAAATAATCCTTGAAAAATTAATGAAGTTGTTGTAGAAATGACACATAATTCAACATAGAAAAGACTAGGCAAACCAGAGGAAAACACAAAACAACACATAGAATTTTTCCTTGACTACCTTGGTAATGGTATGGACTACCAAGGTAGTGAATTGTGTATGCAAAGATTGGAAAAAATGGAAAATGTCCACACTACTGCGGTCATGCAAATGAATACTACAATAATGTGTCTAATTACAGTTGCCATCGTAACACAAGTGTTGTGCGAAAAAGAAAAAATTGAATTCGTCGAACAATTACCATGGTAACAAAATGAGTTAACGTGATAATGTGTTTTATTTTCTAAAAAAATAGAAATCCGAGAATCGGAAAGCCTCTAAACAAATTGGCAACTCCAAAAAACCTAACTTGCCAATTTGTGTGTGTGGGGAGCACATAAATGGAAGATTTGGCAAGTTTTCTACATTGGAAACACTCCAAACTTGTCAACTCATTCTCATTAGGACTCTATATAAACCCAAGTTTGAGCACTAATTCTCTTCATCCCAGCAAGAACTAGACAATTATCTTCTTGCTCTCCTTGCCTCCCTCTTAGTATCTTTTTCATTCTTTGGTTGTTTTAAGCAGAAAGTAGAGTAGTAGGAAGGTGTAGAAACAAAGTTCTCCACAAATTTTGTGCTATAAGGAGTTTGAAGGTTCAACATAGTTTCAAGGAGCTTGGAACCCCAAGATCAAGGAGATTAAGCAATTGAGGTGGAAATGAATTTTAATTTTAATTTATTATTTTGATTTAAATAAGGATTGTATGTGTGATATGCTTTGAATATATATGATCCACCATGATACATGCCATGTAGGATATGCATTCTTATGCTTACATGAATAAAGATGCATGATTTGTGATGTTATGTTTCATGCTATGATATTACCATGCTTACATGTTTAATTCATGTTTATATCTAGTTACTTACATGAATACTATGCTTTACACTTAACAAAATATTAATTAAGATTTTAACCACAGATCAGCGCAAGGAAGGAATTCTTTGTGTGTGTTCTAACCATAAACTCGACATACCAGACCTTTGATTTGGAACTAAGTGTCGGAATTAACCCTAGGGTGATCCCACTTCACTAATAAGGGTTGAGTTTCTAGAGTGATCTCTCTCCTTAGACCTGAAATATAGAGGGTAAATCCCTTTTAGTCTTAACTACAATAGTAAACAATGAATTATTTGAACCATGTAATAGTTGAAAGAGCTTGACATGTATGTTTTATTTGTTAAAATAACGATTTGAATATTTAGAATGATCCATTAGGCTTTGAGCTCATCCCTCCTTTTCTAATATTTCAAGAAATTAATAAATTAAGGCTACATGGAAGTCACTTAGACTATTAAGTTGTAGGGCATGTTGGTCCAATTTACTTTCTTTATGTTTTGAAGTTATGTTCGCTGTAATAAATACAAAGACTATGTACCTTTTGGATTTTGAATGAATTAATGATATTGAATTGTTTTATCGAAACATGCTCAACATTTTACTTTAATGAAATATGAGTATAAGTTAATGTGACACGCGCCCACCTCCCAGGCGATAGCCAAAGGAAAGAAAAAAATATCGTCAGATGACTTGGGCCTAGGTGCAAGAGGTTAGGTGTTACAAGTAACAAAATTGAAATATATTCTGAATATTATCTCGTTCATTTCATTAAAAAGATTTTCAAATTGTTTTATAAGAATGTGAAATCTATGTGAGTTAGTATAACTCAAGAAGTCTAATGGAGTTGAGACACAGATGAAGAGCAAGACTAGAGAAAGAAATAACTGACATCCCATCTCTCGATTGGCCTCAATGATGTATTATGTTTTACACGTGACATGAATGTGCCTACTGTTGCCATTGTTATTGTTTGAGGTCATTATGATAATTGCGCCCTCCAGAATTAGAACTAGGGCAACTGGGAGGTAGGGTGTTACATGCATGATAGATAGCCAACTAAACCATGCCCAAAATAACATCAAACTCCAAACACTCCAAGACTTTAAGGCTCACTATTATTTCATTATCATCATGTTTTATCCACAATTTTCCATACGATGTTTAGATATATTCTTTCTTTTGATGTTGTACTTAAAATCAAAGGTGTATTAGTCCTAACTAGAGATAAATATAATCTATCTATGTTATGTCCAATAATAAATGATAAAGTCGATCCAACATCAATCAAGATATATACATATATATATATATATAAGTATCACAGATATTGATAATACCTTCTAATAGTTGTTTGTTAGACTATGGATTAGGTTCAATTATTGCCTTAGCGTACTCATACTTCTCAATTGTAGCGCCAACACCTTATGTAGTTGAAAGTCCTTGAGGTGCAAACTATAGACTCTAGAAAACTCTATACCCCAACATCCCATATCCAAAGAAAGTACTTCATCTTAAAGTAGAGGATGCAACTTGAGACCTTTTGCCTCCCATTGACATTTTATGTCTACTCCCATTCTACTACTATAGTTTTCTTGTCTATTGTATACTTCTACTCGCCATACCTAGTGCTTGTACTAGTGCTAACCCTGTCACAACTAGAGCTATGGATGCCTCTATCTTGCTACCTTGACTCTTATATAGAGCTTCTTCAATGCCAACCTTCTCATATGATAACATGGTCTTCCAAACAATGATGGAATTACTTGTCCTACCAATGCATTGTGCATTGCTAGCATGGTTATGGTCATCCCACTGGGTATGATTTCCTTATTCTAGCATTTGCTTGTGTAGTCTCAAAATCACTAGCTTGCCTTGTTACTTACTCGTATGTTTGTACACCTATCAATGCTAATTCCTCATGGATGCAATCATAATTACCATCTCTAATTCGCTTGATTTGATATTCATCATAGCCACCATCTTTGGTGCGAAAGAGCCAACCAATTGAATTCTTGTTCATACTCTCTTACTGGCATGTTTCCCTATGTTGGATGCATAAATTCATTTCTTCTCATACCTCAAATATAAATCTTCATAAAGTGCTGCTTAAACTTGGTTTACATCTTTATCATAATACCATTATTGGCCATTCTCCTCTACCAATCATCTACCTTATCAACTAGCTTGATCCTAACATTTTTACCTTCTCAACATTAGAAGCTTGTGTATCATCAAAAATAGTATCCATCTTCTTCATCCATCTCTTAGTATGTTCAAGCTTGAACCTCTAGGAAACTCAATAGAACCTCTTTGCTTGAAAGCTTTCATCACTATCTCATATCTATCCCTTTAGGTGCTTGGATCTACATGTGCTACCACCTCAGCTTCAATTGGAACAAGACCATCAACTAGTTTAGCTATATTCGTCACATGAACACCCACACTATTTGTTCACCTTTCAATTGGGCATTTTATGGTAACTATCTATTGCCCCACATCTATGCTAGCAAGGTTGCAAGTAGAGCTTGTTGCTATTATTGTGAAGCAAATATGGTTCTAGTGTTTGATTCAATCTATACAATTAGGTTCTATGGCTAATCAAGCTTGTTTTTCTATCAATGCTAAAAATTATGAGCAAACGAAAACCCCATCAAGATTACATTCTATGGTACTTGTCACCCTACTACCATTATAAATACTCATACAAGCAATATAATATCACATAAAACTTTTATCTTTTAAAGCTTTCAAAACCTATGCTTTGATACCAATAATATCCTCTGTAAAAGTGACATCACAATTGGTACATAATGCCATATATGTCAAATTTATGTATATAATACCATGTTAGTGTTGAGATCACTGCAAGTGCACAAGATCGCAATAGTAATAAATAGTAGGAGACCGAATATCATCCTTAGGGAACAATATATGTTTAGCAATCTTAAATACCAAATTAATTTTAGTTTTAATTTCATTAAGGCTTCAAATCGAGGTTTGAATAATTTAAACAATAATCAAACAAAAAATAAATGATTGCTGATTTTAAAACTGTATCAAATAAGATTCTAAGATATTAAAATATCATGTATTCACATTTAATATTTATTTCAATTAATTTAATTCCTATTTTTGTAGGTTATAGCACTAATCTTTGAATCCCTCTCTCGAGGTTCCTTAATAGCTATTAGTTTCTTCCCTAATACCCCCTCTCAAGGCTTATAGTTAACAAAACTAATGCAATAAATACAATAATCACGTGCAACCTCCTATAGAATCAACAACCTCTCAATCAATTGATTCATCTAGGTCTACACTCTGATTATCCAATTGTTTAACCTCTCTTGAGTTAGTTCAATAATCTAAAATCAATTTATAGATGGCTAGTCAATAAAAAACATTAAGAACACAAAGTATAAAATAATACCATGGAATAGATTAATCAAGATAAAAATCAAAGGGGCCTACAGTCTAAATTACATCCTAGAAATCAAAATAACTTAGTCAGACATCATATATAGTTTATAGCAAAAGGAATTAAACAAATCAAGGATCATACTCTGCAGCTTTGATCTCATTCTTTATCTTTCTCCTTCATTCTACTCTTTTTGTTTGCTCTGGCCATCAACAACAATTAGAATGAACAACTCGAATAATCCAAAACTTAATACATAAGTCTATTTTTAGTGTTGCATCAAAAGGCTCGTAGAAACCCTCATAAAACCCTAACACGTGATGTTAAATTAACAGCCCTAATTGCAACACCGCAGTATAAAACTATGGTAACACAAGGCACCCAAAAAATATGAAATTTCCATGCAAAATTGCAACTTCTTATCGTAGTATCATAGTATGCCTAGGAATACCATAGTACTGGCACATGACTTTGATTTCCTATGTTGTTTTTTAGGAAGAGAATGAATCTTTTTAACAAAGGATGCTTGAAAAAAAAAATCTCCTAATTCTTCCATCAAATATTTTGCTTCAGGATAAGAAGGGGTAGACAAAATGTTTTTTCATTGTTATATGGGCCGAGAGCCTATTTGGCTTACTCTATGTTGGGCTGCTTACTTGGGCTTGTTGCATGCGCAAAGATTCACAAGTTTTAGACCATAATCAATACTATCTTTTGCCTTTGTTTGAGCTTTCTATCCTTCATGTTAGCCTATGGATCTTCACCCACTTATCTTGAACCTGCATTGACCACTAGAAACCTTTCTTGAGCATTATATCACACGCATAAGCATCTAAAAACCATATTGGAATTCTTTATGTGCTAAATTGTATGCAATCGTAGTATAATTGATCATGCACTTAATTATAAACAAATATGTCCTAATTCTTATCAAACTAATGCAAAACATAGAAGAAAATACATATAAAATAGTTAGTATGCAATGCAACTAACAAATACCCCACAACTTAAATTATTGTTCGTCCTTGAACAATGGCTCAACTTCTAAAAATTTACATACCATACCATATAGAGTTAAATTCATTTAACTCATCATTGTGACCTCCATCTTTCATTCCTAAAGTTTGTGATTCATTAACATGGTGTGAAAACCTGGTCCCTAGTCCCTTTTTCTTTTGTGTCGTTAGGGTTGTGCTTGGAGATACATGCGTTTTCGGCCGAAGATGTCGTACATGCGGGTTGTCTGCCAATAATCGGAATGCCACAATTTTTTTTTCTTGCTACACATTTCCAAAACATTCTCCTAAAACACCAAATCTTTACTGGTCATATTGGTTAAACATCTTTTCTCAAATGATAGAGATGAATAGAAGTTTGAAAGAAATCAAGTGAAAACATTTCCATGCAAGAATCTCAAAAGAAGCTTAACCTCAAGGGTCAAAATCCAAAATGTTTAAAATAGTTTATAAACCAACAAAAAAGAGTAAAGGGCACATGCCATGTTTAAATCAAATGCAGAATGATAAAAAGAATAATAACGAAACAATCTCTTCTGTGAGTGTGATCACCCTAAGACTTGTAATGCGTCCACATCAATATGAAATTTAAAAAATTCAAAATAAATATAAAAATGATTGGAAACTTGTTTTTAATGATCATTATATGATATTTAATCAAGATAAAATTTATTAGAACATTCGGATAGCTAGAAACGTGCGCGAAAAAGTGTTAAAAAACAAGGCATCTTGCTACCGACCGCGGTCCATCGAATGTCGACCATGGTTCGTGATGTGAAAAACCTAGAAAAAGTGCAGAACACACTATGGACTGCGGTCCTTACAGGCCGACCACGGTCATCTGTGGAAATGTGCAAAACCGAGAAAACTAGGTCACATTGGTGACCGCAGTCCGTAAAGTGTCAACCGCGGTCCATAAAGGGATGACCGAGGTCCATAAAGTGAAGACTGAGGTCCATGAAGGAAAATCTATCTGATGAACAAGGTCAGTCTGACGACGATTGCGGTCCGTGTGCGAGCTATATATAGTTTTCAAGTGTAGATTTCCTCATTTTGCACTGAAATTGCTTGGGTTTCGGAGGAGATGACGGGAGAGCGACTTCAAGGTGAGTTCTCTGATTTTCTTTGAGTTTTCCTTAAGATTTGAGCTCATCTAAGAGTATCTATCAATAGTTTGTGAATCAAAGTGATTAAGATCCATTTATGAACTTGTTGTTGTGGGTTTAGTGTTTGGAAACCAAGTCAAATGGGATGAACTGTTGTTTATTCCCTGATATATGTGTGTTTGGACACTAGTATGATGGATTTAGGATGGTTGTTTGGT
>JAJIYU010007599.1:0-19031 GCA_030144865.1 Tinospora cordifolia | reverse complement strand
CCGGTGAAGTATTTGAAACTATTTTCTGAATTATGATATTCATCGATAAACATAGTAGCATGTTTATCAGGATTTAAATAGTTTTTCTCATTTGCTGAAAATTGAGACTTGAGTTTAGCGTGTAGAAAGAGGTTGGCAACCCCGAACTGCCGGCGGATCAACCCCTCAGAGAGATCGAGAGTCCCGCGCGCACAGCAGAGAGCTGACGGGAGCGCTAGTAGAAGCGCTGGCCCCACGTGACGCGCGCACGATGGACTCGGGTTCCGATCCGGGGGGTCCGGGGGTGTCGCAATCATTTATAGTACGTCTCAAGTATTATTAAAGTCAAAATGCAAAACATGCACACACTTATCAAACATTAGGCGATTCATACCATTCAATTGTTCATGGTTGTCATTGAGACCAAAAGGACCTTCCTTGGTATCCCCCTATTGTTCTAAAATAGTGAAAGTAACGCCCAAAGTTCAATTACCAATTCAGAACCCAAACTTAGAAGTGAGGTCTTAACTCGACTCTCATTCTCATCTTACTACTATCACTGACCATGACAACAATATCAACACCCGTCTTGGGTTGGGGGAACCTAAGATGACACTAGACAACTGACACAATATTAGTATCACCACCCCAATACATGGTTAGATTTCTTAATGGTATATGTTAAGTGACCACTAACATACTCAATAGTATCCACATTCTAGGGTATAAACACATAAAATAATTTGATAAATTGTTAGTCATGCATAAGATCACAGAGTACATGCTATAAGATCATTGAAGTAGTATTACACATACATGAATCATACCACATGTTATCAATAATACATCAGGCAGGCAATCATTTAAGTAATTGGTCGTCATACCCCTATCATGCTTCTAAACATTCAGTAAAGATAATCATGCCCCATATTTAGAACTAAAATAATACTAAAGAATATGAGTATTTATCTCCACCTTTGATGCTTAAATCATTTTTGTCCTTACATCATTATTCTGAGCCTTCAACATTCTTTTTTCACCCAAGGGGAGAACAAAAAGACACTTTTTCTATAAAGCTAGAAGAAAACTTAAAAAAAAATGAAGAAGAGAAGAATAAGAAGACTCTCTTTCTCTTGAACTAGAAAAGAAGTAAGAAAAAAATGAGGAAGAGAAGAAAGAGATGAGATTGTTTGAAAGAAAGAGAAGGGTGGTATTTATAAGCACTTATTGACATGCATCATGTGATTTGCTTCCCTACATGCTTCATGTCACTTGCTTGGATGAAATGATTGTTTTACCCTTGAGTGATATAATTATAATTTTACTTGTGGTTTAGGTGAAATGACCATTTTACTGCTGGATGATAAAATTATTAATTTACCCTTGAAGTTCAAATTTTACCTTTTGGGCCTTAAGAACTTCTCTTTGTTTTTTCTTAGCCTTGAGAATTAAAATTCACATTTTCAAGTATTTTATTTTATTTATTTTAAATATTATTCAAAAAGTTTTACAAATTCTTAGGGTATTGCAATAAATAAACATGAATTTTTTGCATGTTTGATCAACAATTGACCCCCAAACAATAGTAGAAAAATAGGAAAAATAAGCATGATGTAAACTCTTACCTAGTAGAATCAATTTATAGTCATTCTTGGCATAAAACCTTAAATTTTCTTATGCTTTTCTTGTATTTTACTTTGGGAACAACTAGAAGGGGAGGAAAAACAGTTAAAATCATCACTTAGGGGAGAATTAACAAAAGAAGTCGCCACTTTTGGATTTGGGATAGAAATAGGATTAGTTGATAAGGATAAGAAGTAAATTGAGTGTGTTTAGGACTCTTTATTATTATCATTGTAGTGTTTGATCCAATTTTCAACTCTTTGCTTCCTAATCTCTATTTGGACATGGGAAAGGATTCTAAAAACCGATTTTCTAGTTTGTGTATATTTGAATGTCTCTTTTTGTATACAATTACAACTTACACCATATTATACCTTTTATACATTTAAATACACCTATTTTGTATTTATTTTCTCCATGGTTTCTCATGTTTATTTTATATGTTTTGTACCAAAATTACTTTTATTAAATTTTTTACTTGGTTGATGAACTTTAGATAATATTTTAATTAATTAATTACTTTATTTTATTTTTAACTACTATACACATGTATATATAATGTATATATGTGTATATACATTATTTTCAAGTATATGTCTTTTTCTTTCTTTTTTTTTTTTCTATAACTCTGCATACCACTAAGTTATATCTAGTTATTTATTTTATTTTTCATACTATTACAAAAATATATCTACTTATATTGACACATTTGAAATAATTTGAAAACTATAATTTAAGTGAGATATGCAAATTGTGATTTGGACATCAAAAAGTTTTTTCGTCACTTTTAGGAGTTCGTGTCAGGGTATTGGAACGCGCTAGAACTGGCCTCATTAAAAAACTCTGCCTAGATTGGCCTGAGTTATTAGAAATAAGTTTTTAATTTTTTAAGTTTTAATTAAAAATTAGAATTCAAGTGAGATAGACAAATTGAGATCTAGGCATTAAAAATTTTTTCGTCACTTCCAAGAGTTCATGTTTGGATGTTAGAATACATTAGAACTAGTTTCGCTGAAAAACTCCTCTCAAATTGACCCCAGTCATCAGAAATATTTTTTAGATAGCTAAAAGTGACGATTTTTTTTAAATAGATGCTTAGTACTTAGTAATTTTTTAAGCAGTGCTTACAAAAAAAAACTTTAACTTATTAATTTTCTAATAAAACAAAAAAAGTTTTTAAGTAATGGATGACATGCTTAAATATATTTTTTTAGTTTACGAATTTAAGTTGTTAACTTGTTAATTTTTTAATAAAACAAAAAAAATTAAGTTTTTAAGCATAAATGTTACCCATTAATTAAAGCCAAAATAAAAAAAAAGAGCTTTTAACCATGCTCTCCATTCAAGCGTCAGCCGGCAATATCACAAAGGTGCTTCGGTAGAATATAAATTAGTTTTTCAACATAAATGGTATCTAAAAAGAAATCAGACCTAAAATAGTCCTTTTTCCAAATAATTTGAAGGGCTCTTAATTACTTTTAGGCTTTTATTTATTTATTTATTTTTTAAGTTTTACCTAAGCCTAACATACCATACGACACCATTTTCGAAGTCGAACCAATCTCCAAATCGAACCGCTGGCTCCGGCGATTACGGCGAGCAATTCCGGCTTCTTCTTCGGTTAGCAACTCCGGCGAATGACTCCCCTCTCTCTCGTAGTCGCTCCCTCTGTTCTCTGCGAGTCTCCTAATCGGCCCGCCTCGCCCCACTCTCTCTGCAACTCTCACCATCTCCCCCCTCTCTCTGCGTCTGCCCTCTTCTTTTTCTCTGCGTCTCTCCGTCTTTTCTTTCTCTCTCCGTCGCGCTCTGCGTCTTTCCCTCCATCTCTCTGCGTCTCTCTATCTCTCTCTGTCTCTATCTCTCCAGTACTTTTTAACATGAAGAAAACTCGCAGAATTTTGATCGTTTTTCAGGCATTGGAAATAAGAACGTGATTTTTTGTTTGCTTCTAGAAAATTGTTTTTAAGAATTCTGCTTTTGATTGTTAAATGAACAGGCTCTTAAATATCTATAGGAGATATCGAGAGAATTAATTTGTGCTTAATTTCATGTCTCTGTTTCCTTGTTTGGCAGCACATAATCTCGTTGTCATTTCATGTGCTTTGTTGGAAATTATGTTTCGTAGAGGACTATTACAGTATTTTGACATTGGTTTTGATTGCTTTTTATTTGAATTTGGTTTGCAGTTGAACTGTAATTGTTTCTTTCTCCTGCAAAGATGCATAAGAAGATCAAACAAACATCTGATGGCAATGGTGCTTCATCATCGAGCTTGGTTGATTCTAATGGAGAGTCTGTGGCTATAAGGAAATTATTGAGAGATATTGAGACCTTGGGTAAGTTTGTGTCACCTTTCAGAATACGATATGTGCTTGTCCTTGAAAAGTTGGTATTGCTTGTCATGATGACTATAGATAAATTTTACTCCATTACTTTCCTTATTTTGTGTTAGTTGATTGGTAATATACAAAATTACTAAGAATATCCATATGTGTCATTCAACTCTGACTTGTAATCAGAATTGGTTTGTTGGTGTGGAAGGAGCAAGTGGCTTACTATTTTAAGCACACCTCGAAAGGCTAGTTGGGTGCTTGAATAGATTCAGATACCCTTGAGTAGTTATATTTATATCATGAACCTTTGTGGTAACTGTTGATGGCATATTTTGTGGGGGCTTATGAGGGATTAATTGTTGCCAATTGTGTCTTGGCCCGTGAGTCATTTAATTAAGATTCACCAGGACAAGTAATTTCTTGTTAATTATGTGTTGCTTTTAAATTGTAGATCTTTGAGACTCTGTTTGGGAGGATTGTTTGCTCTGTGACATTCCTTTTGATGTTGCATGTTGGTTCCCTTCCAACTTTATACTCCATTTTTGACATGAGGAAGCAATTTTTTGGTATTTGAGACATGACATATTGCCAAACTTTTACTTTGGATGGAATACTAACCACTTAGAGATGATAGTTTAAGTGTTTTAGTTTCCACTTTGAAGGAGCTTTATTAAATTTGGGTAAATGAAATTGATTTTTTTTTTCTTTTTTACCTGCTTGGGGTGCTTGCGGGAGGGTGAAGGCTTTAAGACCTGTCTTTGGCCCTTTATTAGCAAAGCAAGTCAGAAATTTTCACCCTAAATATCTGAATTTTTTTTAATCCTCTTTTGAAGATCAATTGACGTTTGACTGGCCACAGTTGTGGATAACCTTGTGGAAGATTTTATTTAATTCATAATCAATAATAGGAATTTTAAAATTCAGGAGCAACGGAACAAGTACGAACTTGTAGAGCCATTAGATGTGTGCATCCTTCTTTTGATTAGTTTCGTGCCTAAATTTCTTGATTTGTGGTAGATAATAATGATTTTGTAATGACAAAATGAGCCTACCTTTCCACATACCATGCTATTTATAGTTGTGACTTATTTAGTCAAGACATTGTTGAAGGTTTATGAAGAGTGAAATTTCAAGGATTTTGTTATACAAGAGGTGACTTTGTTCAAAACTCCAACACAACATTAGAAATCCAATTATACTTAAAGCTTCTTATGAGATTTCTAATTATCATTATCAATGTTGTCAAGATGCTAAGGCGATTTAAGATGACAAGCCTTCATAAGATGAGGCGGGCCCTAGACGTTCCTTAAAATAATTACTTAAAAGTTCTTGAAGAATGATTTATTTAGTTATTGGTCCCTCACTACACACACATATATATGTATATATATAGTTTAATATTTTTTACAATTTTATTTATCTATAATTTAAATTCGATTCATTGATTATATATAAATTATAAAATTGTAAATAATGACATATATTGGATAATACATTATGATAAACCCATGATCATTTCACACACTTTATAATCATAACATTTCCAAAAAGAAGACGTAGTTGCTATCGCTAGAGAGAGAGAGAGAGACGTAGAAAGGGAGAGAGAAAAGAGATGCAAACAGAGAGAGAAGAGAGACGCAGAAAGACAGAAAGGAAGAGAGCAGAGAGAAAGGAGAGACGTAGAAAGAGAGAGGAAGAGAGTAGAAGGAGAGCGAGGTAGAGCCGATAGAGAGGGAGAGTCATTGAAAGAGAGAGGGAGAGACACAAAACGAGAGAGAGGGAGAGAGCAAAGAGAAAGGGAGAGAGACGCAAAGTAGATGGAGAGTCGCAAAAGTCGTTCACAGAAGAAGACATCGAAGTTGCTCGGTATAGTGTTGAAGATGATTGTCAGAGTCTCATAGATGGTAGTCAGAGTTGGTTCGAGTCGTTTGACTTTGAGAGGTTTGAGAATAGTGTTAGTTGATTAGATTTAGGTTGAAATTTTTTTACAAAAATTAATTAATTAATTAAAAGCCCTCTAATTTTTTTAAATTTACAGAGAAGCCCTCCCTCCCCCCTAGCGCCTAGGCGTTGAGTGGGCCTGGGCCCCTAAGCGGTGCCTTGACAACGCTATGCATTATATGTTACAAAGTTGCATACATTTACTTAAGTTCTACATCAGTAATGTATTGAACCACCATTTGTAGAAGAGGGATGAGCTCTAAAATAATAATAAATAATAAAAATTTATTTTTGAAGGTTTTGTGGATTCTGCTACTATTTCCATCTTTTCTCTATTTGAGAATACTTAGGATTTCTTTTAGAAGGAAAGTAAACGATACAAGAGAATATGGCCTAAGTGAGGAGGCTCAACTAGGAGCTGAAGATCCGACAAGGTCTAAGCAAGAGCACTCAATATAAATATTTATGAATATGCACCATTACTCTCAGACAATTTAGGCTCTTTAACAGTTCAACCATAAACTGATTTCCAACATGAGGTAATCTAATTTTTTAGACACTTTTTTGTAAAGTTACCTAAAGCTACCTTAGCCTCGTGCTAACCCAAAGTGGAGTTTCTATACTTATAGAGGTTAAATCATTAAAATTAGAAGTGAAAATGACTTTTTCCTTGGACATTCTCCCTCAACTTTGATAGTTGCCAAAATTATTACCTAATATTGTTATTTTTCTAAAGTTGTGCTTATTTTAGATAATTAATAAATGATGTGTGATGGAGCAAGGACTATGACAAAATTCAACAGCATGTGAAACTAATGATTTCTAGTTGTTATAGGTTTACGTCAAGGATAAGCCATAAGTCCCCATTTTTAGCACTAGTTAAGGATGAATTGACTAAATACATCTATTCATGGTGTATGTTATTTGTTGGTAATATGGCATCTATAGTATATGTTTAGTAGAGAGTTTAAAGAAAAACTTTAGAATCTAAAATGTTCATGATTAGTCGGACTAAGACTAATGTTGTTAAATGTGATTTTAGTGGAAGTAGAAATATAAACAACTAGGTAGTGAAGATCAGAAGTCAGGTGTAGATATGAAAGAGCGAAAATTTTAGGTTGGGATCCATTATACATAAAGGAGAAATAAATAGATAAAGGGAGTGCTTCTGAAGTTCTATATGATAGATGCATTCCATCGAAGTTAACGAAAAAAATTTATAGAGGTTAGCTAACCCTCCTACTCACTCATCGATCATGGTGTTCAGCCGACTTGCATTGATAGACCCCTATTGTATTGGAATTGGGAGCCCTTCTTTGTACTGTTGTAAACTAATCTCTTCATTATTAGATTCTACTCTATGTTAGAACATTTCTATGAATGTTATTTTGATCTCAGTGGTCTTATTCCATGTCTCGTGCTAGGAAGCATTACTCCTCTTTTATTTCCAAATTCAAGAATACGACCGATACGATGGATTGGTTTTTGCACTTCTCTTATTACCTCTTCGCATCCCCCTGTTCCTCGGATATGGAAGAGATTTCAATATCAGAGGAGGTTATAATGATCGCGATGCAAATGATATAAATAAAAAATAGAAGTATTTGTGGGTTCAATGCAAAAATTGTTGTGGACTAAATTATAAAAAAATTTTTAGGGTCAAGACTTAATATTTGTGAACAATGTGGATATCATTTGAAAATGAGTAGTTCAGATAGACTCGAACGTTCAATTGATCCAAGCACTTGGGATCCTATGGATGAAGACATAGTTTCTGTAGACCCCATTAGCCGAGCAAAGTAGTTTGGCTGTAGATAACATAGGCTTTTGGATGCACCTGGTTTGGTTGAGTGAGTTGATTTATATAAAACAAGTTTTTTAGGAGAAATATGCAAAACTTAATGTTGCCAAAGGACTTGACTTAACAATCCCTTAAAGCTTTTCCACAATCAATCCATATGTCCACCTTGTACCAAATGAAAGAATTTGGAGAGAATTGTTATACCTTATGACCTCATTTGATAAACCTGTTGCTTGAACCATTAAACCAATGCCTTGTTGGCGAGTTGTATTGGAGGCTTAAGGGATCCAACCATTTTGGGTTGGGTCTAGTCAAGTTGTGTGTTTGAGTTTGTTAAGTGGCTGGTTGGGTTTGCTAATAGGAGAGCTATTGTGCCCCCCTTTCAAAAAGGGCGGCCTGATCGACACCATAGCCTGAAAGAGTCCACCGAGCGAGCCCTGCTCGCCCAACTACCGTTAAGCCTTTCCAACAATCACATATAGAAATCAGAGTGCATAAAAATAATAAAGTAGTGGATACCATTACACAACGTAATAGGAGAATAAAAGTTAAATATACAGCAGAAGTCATAAAAGTATTTAATTACAATTATCCAAGTGGTCCAAAAATATTATATTGTTTTTCACAAGTTCAAAATGACACCGACATAACCTACCAACTAAACCACGCTTGGGAGGATCAAGCGATAACAATTTCTTTTCCCTTTTCGAGCAACGAGGAACCTGAAATGTTAATGAGTAGTGAGTTCAAATGTCCATGTGAGCTTAGCGAGTAGTAGTTTGAAGATGTTTACTTAAAACTAGTGTTCTACAAGAAATTGTATATATGTATCAAGCAATGTAATAGTCAAAATCATCAATACCAAGAATAAATTGACGTGAAACGTGTAGCAGGCAATAGTAATGATGATAGACACCTTGCAACATTATAAATGTAGTGAGTAATAAAATGATGGATTTCATCTATCATGCCCTTCATAATAAATCGGCGGATCATACAGTTACGAAAACCAATCATGATCCACTAATATCTGTAGGGTGCACCCACGTACGACCCTACTATATGGGCTAACGAGGCCCTCTTAATCTAATGCCCACACCTTAGAACCTCCATTTGAAAGGCAAGTCATGAAAACTTAAGCCTTGCATAGGCCAGGTTGGCACATATAAAGGTCAAGCGCCTATGTCATTAATCAAGTAAGGAACTGCCCTAATTGTGTCGTTCGCCCCGACTTACTAGGTGTCTAGAGGTCACATATGCACGAAGTCTGTGGGTCCATACCTTGAGACTCGAGGAAACGGGTGGACGGTGCACAAACAACAACTGAACCATACCTCGATCCTAGAAGTACTATGGGGCTACTAGCCGATTAGACGTCCTACCTATACTCTAGCCCATATTCGTATCCATGAAATGTGATGTATGCATGTAATGCAATGTGATGCACTTGAAACAATAATACAAAATCATGTAGAATAAAAGTGTAAGTAAACAACCCAAAGGTACTACTTACGTCAAGTCGTGTGTAGCCATGTCCCGTTGACACTCAACCTAGTCTCGCAATAGGTGCTCAAATCTACGTTATTTAAATTCAATTTCAGTTCCTTTGTGAAACATGACTAATCTCTAGACCTACTGTCCCTAACCGGTCTTAGTCAACTCAAGTTTGACTTGGTCTAATTTGGTCAACTGGTAAATTGGTCAAACTTGGTCAACTAGTCAACATGACCAATTTTAGTCAAATTTGGTCAAAATGGATCAATTTGGGTCAAACTGGTTCAAAATAGGTCAATTTGATCAAAATCCCCAAATTTCTTCATACTTAGTCAAATTCTAGTTTAATGGTCCATTTGCGCAACAAATTTTCAAAATTTTCTGCAATCAATACATATGTTGGTTTCTCGCTTAATTTTGCCTAGTCATTCTAGACCTCCTAAAGTTTCGTCAAAATCTTGAATGACATTTTTCTGAGTTCGTTGGGTATTATTTTGACTTGGTATTCACTAATTAGTTTCTGGGCGTTGAATTTGTGATGTCACAAATGCATTTAGTTGGCTCCTTAAACTTATCGATTTGAGACGAAACTTTTCTTCATTATTATTAATTGTCTTAGAAACACACTCACCAAATTTCAAGTCCATTGGACATGACTAAGTATTTTTAAAAATTCGTCGCAGCAAGTAGAAAATATGATGCCATAACAGATTTTCTGAAAACGTCTGATTTTCATATTTGGAGCAAGAAATGTTCATACTATTCAACCCAAATACATGCTTATTCCTAATAATACTATGTGAGACATATCCTATACAAGTCTTTTCCTACAATTTTCTCAATCAATTCATTTTGTCATAAATCTAATTTGGATACACTAGGTACACATTTATTAATTCAACCTAAATACTTAGCATTTTACACACAAATGGACCCAAATACACACATTTAACATGAAAAATAGTTGCTGTAGCAAGATTTTCCAACAACTTATTATTTGATTTTTTCATGGGGATTTTCACCCAAATCACATCTATACCATTCTAATTGATTATACAAGTTACTAACTATTTTTGCCCTCTCAAAACATATTCCAATACCAATTTGATTAAAATTTTCAGTCATGAACATTTGTTTTTCAG
The DNA here is from genome assembly GCA_030144865.1 of Tinospora cordifolia. NCBI lineage: Eukaryota > Viridiplantae > Streptophyta > Magnoliopsida > Ranunculales > Menispermaceae > Tinospora > Tinospora cordifolia. Next base: position 8,718 of record JAJIYU010007599.1, on the reverse strand, counting down.
CTTGTAACAAATCCTTTTAATGAAATTTCATGAGCATGCAATTATGCAACACCTACACATGATTTCCTATGTCATAGCATCCTCAACCAAACCAAAAGACACTCTAGACTTATGATAAATAAAAATCCAGATTTGGAAAAATCCTAAAATGTCATGGAGATCAATATATTCTAACGGCATATAATGCATGTAATCATGGGAAATCTTATAGCACCAATAACAATTTAAGAGCAACATTGAAATGAAAAATGTTATACCTTGCTAACAGCAATATCAAGCTCAAAACTCCTAGCCTCCAAGAGCACCACCTCCAAATCACTTGAAATTAGACTATGTTGTATAAATCAATTTCCTCTTCAACTTCTTCTTCTTGCTCAAGCTCAAATTCACACTCCTCCTTACCCAAATCTAAGCTCCAAAAGAAGCTTTGATGGCTTCCTTCTCATCTTTTATTTTTCTTTAGTTTGGCCTAGATGGGGAGAAGAATGAGACATCTTAACTTATTATTATCTTTTTTTTATTTTGGATTTTTTTTTTTGAGTTTCTTTCTCAATTATTCATGATTTCTTGCATTAGTTGCATTAGAAAATGGGGATAAAATCATGTATTTTCATTATTAAATAAAAACTAAAATACATGAAAATACACTCCAAACCCGTTGACTCAGTGTATGAAAGTATGGGTCGTTACAGTCTTCCCTCTTCAAAAGAATTTTATCATCGAAATTATTAGTACAATGCAAGCTAAGGGGCAACTCCCACGAATTCGGGAAAATGACTCTACATATAATATTCTCACTCCCAAGTGTCTTGTTCAACGTCATGGAATTGCCAATGTACTCGAACCATCGGAATCTCCTTGTTGCGCAGCTTCTTCACGGCCTGGTCAACGAAAGCCACTGGTGCCTCATCATACGTACAGTCATCCCGCAACTGAACATGTCTCCAGTCGATCACGTGTGAAGGATCTGGATGGTATTTCCGCAACATCAATACATGGAAAACATTATCTACTCTCGATAACTACGGCGGCAAGGCTAACCAATGAGCAACAGGACCTATCCGCTCGAGGATCTCGAAAAGTCCAATAAATCTTGGGGTGAGCTTTCTTGTAACGTCGAATTGAGTCTGCCCTTTATGAGGCGAAATTCGAAGGAGCACATGATCACCAACGTCAAACTCAAGGACTTTCTTTCTAGTATCTGCATAACTCTTTTGCTTGTCTTGAGCTTTTTTCATATTCTGACGAATCCTCCGGATTTTCTCATTTTGTTCATGTATAAAGGTGGGGCCAAAAATAGCCTTATCTCCGATTTCTGCCCAACAAGTCGGAGATCTACAAGCTCGGCTATACCAAGTGTCGAAAGGCGCCATACCAATGCTCGAGTGGTACCTATTATTGTATGAAAACTCACGAAGTGGTAAGTGGTCCTCCCAACTACCACCAAAGTCAAGTACACAAGCACGGAGCATATCCTCAAAAACACCTAGATCACTCTCTCAGACTGACTGTCTGTCTGTGGATGGAAGGCAGTGCTTAGGTTTATTCTCGTCCCCAACTTTGTCTGCAAACTCTACTATAATTGAGATGTGAGCTTAGCATCTCTGTCTGATATGATGGACATAAGAACCCCATGAAGTCTAACAATCTCTCGGATGTAAAGTCGACCTAACCCATTGACTGAATCCTTTGTGCTGATAGGGAGAAACTGTGCAGACTTTGTCAATCTGTCAACAATAACCCAAATAACATCATGTTTCTGCTGAGTCTGAGGTAATCCTGTCACAAAGTCTATAGTTATATGTTTCCACTTCCACTCCGATATCGCTAATGGTTGCAAGGATCTACTGGGTTGCTGATGCTTAGCCTTAACCTGCTAGCATATGTCACATTTCTGTATAAAGGCCGCAATATCCCGCTTCATCTCAGGCCACCAATAAGTACATCTAGCATCCTAATACATCTTATTGGTGCCTGGATGAAAGGTATATCTAGATTTGTGTAACTCTTCAAGCTGGATCTTTAATTCTTGTAACTCGTTAGGTGCCATACGGTAAGGAAGTATGGAAATCGGCTGTGTCCCTAGAATCAACTCAATGATAAAATCAATCTCCTGCTTAGGGGGCAAGCCGGGTAAATCATCAAGAAATATCTCAGGGAACTCCTGCACAACAGGAATGTCCTTTAGTCTCGGTCTGGGTGGCCCATCATTATCTCCAACGACGGTTCCAACTGAGGCATACAACTCCTCAGGTGTTGCCAATCTTCCTTGTGTACTATATCTGTTTGAACCTTTGCCTTGGAACACAACTATAGGCTTATTTGGTATTTAAAACATGACTCGCTTGGCATAGCAATCGACATAAACATGATAAGCAACTAGCCAATTCATACCGAGGATGACATCAAATTCTAAGAACTCCAGTACTCAAAAATCCACTATGATCTCTAAGTCGCCAATACGCAACATGCAGTGCTCACATATCAAGTTAGAGTAAATACGTTCTTCGGTCGCCGTACTCAAAAAAAGCCATGTAGATGCGCTAACAGGTCTAAGTTTAAGTCTATTTACTGCAGGACCAGATATGAAAGATAAAGTAGAGCTAGCATCACCTAGTACATAAAGAGTCAAATCCAAAATAGAAACAATACCTTCCACCAAGGTTTTCGTGGCACTTGGATCTAGTTGTGTCACTGCGTGAGCTATCTCTCGGTGATAAGGCTATGAAGTACCCACTGGTTGAACTACTAAAATAGGGCACTCTGGCCTCTTCTGTTCGGGCTGTCTACACTGGTAGCATATGATAGGCCACCTCTGAGCTGTCTACCTTGTCTGAGTTTGTCCAGGTGCTATGTAGCTTGAACCTATGCTTGTCTTGCCTCGACCTCTACCTTGTCCCCAGTCTGAGCTAGTGTTGGTGGCGCTGCAGTTTGAATTGAGGTAGCTGCTAGAGAAACTGCAGTCGTAGGTTGTGGCTGTGGTACGCTAGTGGATCCGTGTACATATCTCCCCCTATTACTCTTCTTGCCTCTCTTGTGTCCTTCCATTCTTGTCTCTGAGTATTAGTAGGAGCCTGTGGGGCGCTAACCGGTAATATTTGGACCTGAAGTGGCTCCTCTCTACAATCAGCCTCATACCTCAAGGCTCTTTGCTTAAGTGACTTAAGGCTGGAACCATGAACACTTCAGCGAACATCACCATTTAACCCTTGATGGTAAAATCCATTCCTTTCTTGCTCTGTAACTGTAAGTCTTGGAACGTATGACTCAAGATGTGGAAATCTCTAGATGTAGTCCTGAATTGTCATGTTCCCCTGTCAGAGGGTTAAAAACTCAACCTTCTTTCGTTCCCTCTCAGTGGCAGGGACGAAAGCCTCAATGAACAACTCTCTAAACTGGGCCATGTCTCAATTGGGTGCTCTGCGGAAAGAATTGATAGCCACCATATGCTAGCATCACTATCAAGCATGTGAGCCGCGAATAACACTTGATTCTCCTCCTCAAGCTTCATTGAACGAGTGATCTTCTTTATGTTCATTAGCCAATTCTCGGCCTGCTCGAAATCAACCCCACCCCAATATTGTCGGGGTTTAAGATCTAGGAATCTCTTCATCAATCTCTCATGTGAAGTCTTCTTCCTCTTTCTGTCTCTATGAGGTGCCTCAACCTCATCTTTTGCCTCTAGTATGGTGGGCTCCTTAGCAGGTGGGGCAGGGGGTGGGGTTCTCTATGTATTTTCTAGAAACCCGTCGATCCTCTGATGTAAGGCAACTTTCTGTGTTTGAAACATCTCACCCTGCATCCGGATAAGCTCCTCTAGTATCTGTATATGATCAGGCTCTCCAGGTGCTGGAGGTACTAGCACATGTGGAGGAGGAGTACGCTGCCGCGGCAGAGAAGTCTGTGGGGGTAAACGTGGCAGTCGACCCCAACCCTGACCTCGACCTCGCCTAGGTGGCATCTTAATCTGCAATTTACACAAATACATTTAACGCCTTCAATATTTGTAGACATAAACGCTAAAGTTTGCATATTATCTCTACTATGCGATATTTTAAAAATATTATTTATTTATTTGGGTTTTGCCCCACTTGTATCCACTCTATTTCCTAACTTTCATTTTAAAATCAACCTGGCTTTGATATCAACATTGTCGTGCCACCCTTCCAAAAATGGCGCCCTGACCGGCACGATAGCCTGACGAGCCCACTCAGTGAGCTGAGCTTTCCCAACTACCGCTGAGCATTTCCAACAATCACGTATAGTAATCAGAGTGCATAAAAATAATCAAGCAGTGAATACCATTACACAACGTAATAGGAGCATAAAAGTAAAATATACAACGAAAGTCTTAAAAGTATTTAATTACAATTATCCAAGTGGGTTAAAAAATATAGCATTGTTTTTCACAAGTTCAAAATGACACTGACGTAACCTACTAGCTAAAACATGCTTGGCAGGACCAAGCGATAACAATTCCTTGTCCATTCTCCAGCGAAGAGGAACTTGAAATGTTAATGATTAGTGAGCTCTGAGCTCCACGTGAGCTCAACGAGTAGTAGTTTGTTTACTTAAAACTAGTGTTCCACAAGAAATTGTATATATGTATCAAGCAATATATTAGTCAAAATCATCAATACCAGGAATAAATTGACGTGAAAGATGTAGTGTGTAGCAGGCAATAGTAACGATGATAGACACCATGCAACATTATAAATGTAGTGAGTAATAAAATAATCGATTTCATCTATCATGCCTATCATGGAAGGGTCTTGCTCTACTAGCAATCAAACCCTTCATGATAAATCGACAGATCATACGGTCAAACAGTCACGAAAACCAGTCATGATCCACTAATATCGGTAGGGTGCACCCACGTACGACCCTACTATATGGGCTAATGAGGCCCTCTTGATCTAATACCTGCACCTCGGAACCTCTATTTGAAAGGCAAGTCACGAAAACTTAAACCTTGCACAGGCTAGGTCGACACATATAAAGGTCAAGCGCCTATTTCATCAATCAGGTAAGGAACTGGCTTAATCACATCGTTCGCCCCGACTTACTAGGTGTCGAGAGGTCACATATGCACGAAGTTTGTGGTTCCATACCTTGAGACTTGAGGAAACGGGTGGACGGTGCACCGACAACAACCAAACCATACACCGATCCTAGAAGTACTATGGGGCTACTAGCCGATTAGACGTCCTACCTATACTCTAGCCCATAATCGTATCCATGAAATGTGATGTATGTATGTAATGCAATGCAATGCACGCGAAACAATAATACGAAATCATGTAGAATAAAATTGTAAGTAAACAACTCAAAGGTACTACTCACCTCGGGTTCCGTGTACCGATGTCTCGTTGACACTCGACCTAGTTTCGCAATAAGTGTTCAGGTCTGTGTTATTTAAATTCAATTTCAGTTCCTTTGTGAAATGTGGCTCACCTCTAGACCTACTGTTCCTAACCGGTTTTAGTCAACCCAAGTTTGACTTGGTCAAATTTGGTCAACCAGTAAATTGGTCAAACTTGGTCCATTGGTCAACATGATCAATTTTAATGTAATTCGGTCAAAATGGATCAATTGGGGTCAAAATGGTTCAAAATAGGTCAATTTTGATCAAAATTCCAAATTTTTTCATACTTAGTCAAATTCTAGTTTAATGGTCCATCTGCACAGCAAATTTCAAATTTTTCTGCGATCTATCCATATGTCGGATTCTTACCAAATTTTGTCGAGTCATCCTAGACCTCCTAAAGTTTTTTCAGAATTTTGAATGACATTTTTCTGAGGTTGTTGGTTATTATTTTGACTTGGTATTCACCAATTAGTTTTTGGGCACCATATTTGTGATAGGCAGTCACAAATGCATTCTGTTGGCCCCTTTAAACTTATCGATTTGAGATGAAACTTTTTCTCACTATTATTAATTGTCCTAAAAACGCACTCACCAAATTTCAAGTCCATTGGATATGGCGAAGTATTTTAAAAATTCGTAGCAGCAAGCACAAAAGATGGTGCCATAACAGATTTTCTAAAACAATTATGATTATCATATTTGGGGCAAGAAATGTTCATACTAATCAACCCAAATACATGCTTATTCCTGATAATACTATGTGAGACACATCCTATACGAGTCTTTTCCTACAATTTTCTCAATCAATTCATTTTGTCATAAATCTAATTTGGATACACTAGGCACACACTTATTAATCCAACCTAAATACTTAGCATTTTACACACAAATGGACCCAAATACTCACATTTAACATGAAAATTAGTTGCTGTAGCAAGATTTTCCAGCAACTTATTATTTGATTTACCCAGGGGGATTTTCACCCAAATTACATTCTAATTGATCATACAAGTTACTAACTATTTTTGTCCTCTCAAAACATATTCCAATACCAACTTGATTAAAATTTTCAGTCATGAACATTTGTTTTTCAGCTTGTAACAAATCCTTTTAATGAAATTTCATGAGTATGCAATAATGTAACACCTACACATGATTTCCTATGTTATAGCATCCTCAACTAAACCAAAAGGCACTCTAGACTTATGATAAATAAAAATCCAGATTTGGAGAAGTCTTAAAATGTTACGGAGATCAATGTATTCGAATGGCATATAATGCATGTAATCATGGGAAATCTCATAGCATGCGTAACAATTCAAAAGCAACATCGAAATAAGAAATGTTATACCTTGCTAACACCAATATCAAGCTCAAAACTCTTAGCCTCCAAGAGCACCACATCCAAATCACTTGAAATTGGACTATTTTGTAGAAATCACTTTCCTCTTCAACTTCTTCTTCTTGCTCAAGCTCAAATTCACACTCTTCCTTGCCCAAATCCAAGCTCTAAAAGAAGTTCTAATGGCTTCCTTCTCATCTTTTATTTTTCTTTGGTTTGGCCTAGATGGGGAGAAGAATGAGACATCTTAATTTATTATCTTCTTTTTATTTTGGAATTTTTTTTTTGGGTTTCATTTTCAATTATTCATGATTTCTTGCATTAATGGCATAAAATTAGAAACGGGGAGAAAATAACGTATTTTCATTAATAAATAACGTTTTTTTTTTTTTTTATTTAGGCTATAAGTTTTGTAACTTCCTGCTCTATAACAAGCCTGCAAACTTTTATTGCTACAATTTCATAATGTGAAACACAAATTTATGAAAATCTTGTACCTATTAGGGTATCGACTGGGTGGTTTGGAAGAGGAACCATGACCAAGGAGGTTGTGGGTTCCCAACCCTCCCCTTGAGCTTCTCCAAACTCCTCAAGAGGAGTTGGCTTGTCTTTTGTCTTGAGTCTCCCTGATCTTGGCCTTATGAGTGGGTGTGGGCTCGTGTAGATTAATTTGGAACGTAAGAAAAGCGTACTACGGTCTCAAAGGAAAACAAAAAAATTATCATAATCTTGTATGGTCAAATTTAAGAAGATGCATTGGTGCATATTACCTCTCTAAAGTAAGAACAGAAAGATAGTGGTGTAAAAAAGATTGATGAATACTTGATTTGAGAAGAAAGTCCAAGAAGAGCAGTTAACTTTTTGGGTTGGATAAGGTAACTGTAGTTACCTAAAAAAGAAAACAAAGAAAAAGAAAAAAGAAATAGTTGTAGATAGATGGAACAATAAAAGTAGAGAGTGGGAGAAAAATTCAGAATTTAGTTTGGTATTTGGATGGGTTAAGGTAACTGTAGACTTATAAAAAAAAATAAAAGAAAGAAAGAAAGAACAAAAAAATAACTTTAGATAGAGGGAACAATAAAAGTAGACGGTGAGGGAGAAATGTGGAATAATTTGAGAAACACAACAGAGGTGAGAGCGCATTGAGTAAAATGTTTAATAGAAAAAGGATAAGATTTTAAAAGATAAATTCAATTAATTAAAATTACGAATTTACCTGCATCTCTTATCTTTTTTCAAAGAACGAAACAGTGGGCAAAAAGGAAAAAAGTCAAAAGTGGCTGTGCGGTGAAAAGTTCTCAAAAGATTTATTATAATAGTGTTTACGGATGTATGTATATGCATATGCAATGGATCTATATTTTGAATCATATCTATTCACTAAGCTTTGCAACAGTGACCACTTTGATAACTATACCTCAAAATTTTCTAATGGCTTAGTAAGGTTTTTATGATAGACCTCAAATACTTGGTATATTGTTTTAATATGGTCTGGATCCTAGCTTCTATACCATCCTTTGACTTACAGTATCAAGTACGAACTTTTAGTAGGGTTTTCTTTTCTTGTTTTTTTCTCTCTCTCTCTTTTTTTTTTTTTTTTTTTTTTCTCCCCTATTGGTACATCTAGCAAATTTATATTCATATGCAATACAGTGTGCATTAAGATATTCAGTGCGTTCTTCGATTAGCTAAGTTGCATCTCAAAATAGTGATATTGATATGTCATGGCCTTGTTTTGAAATCTAAGAATAGAAATGATGGAAAAATTAACTAATGATATATGGTCAACTGTTTTGGTCATTTTGATGGATTGGGGTATAATGCTCGTTAGCAATGGTCATTGCAGCTCAGTTTATGGCATCAAAATGTTCATTTTTCTCCATCGAACATGACAAGGCGTAGGACCTTATCTCTGCACCTATGTAGTTTAAAGATTCCTTCCCCCCCCCCCCCCCCCCCCCCCCCCCCCCCCCCCCCCCTGCCTCCCCCCCGCCGCCCCCATCCACCA
>JAJIYU010007598.1:0-19018 GCA_030144865.1 Tinospora cordifolia | reverse complement strand
GGTATTACAATTATTACGTTACTAAAATTTCAGGTATTACATTCGGAAACCTACCAAATTTAGCCTCAAAATGAGCTCGGTTTCATTTTGCACCCAAATTTCACTGAATAAATGATAAATTTTATTTAATTGAGTACAGAGGATTTAGGGTATTACAACGCTCAATGGTAGCGGATTTTGCGAAATCTATGTACTTAAGCTCCTCGTCGTGGGTTCAAAATTTCATGGAGATGAGAAAACCCCAGGGGGAGGGACAGTACCTTGTGAGTCACCACCGGGAAAGCACAGGTGTGGTGGTCCTGTAGGCCCAGGATTGGGTTGTGACAATATGTAAGTAAAAAATAAAAAATAAATAAAAATAAAAAATTTATGTTTTGCACATGGGCTAAAAACCCATCCGCAAAACATGATATATATATATATAGCCCATGTGCCAAAAATGAAATATTTGGCACACAGGCCGTGTGGCCCATGCGCCAAAAAAAATTTACAAAAATATAAAAAAAATGAAAAATTTTTTGAAAAAAATACAAAAAAACCGTAATCTCTAACCCTAAACTTCTATATAAACCTCCCTACCCTACTCATTTCACTTATCCTAGAACAAGAGTTGAAATTTCTCTTGCTCTCTCTCTGCCTCCTTCTTGGCACCCTCAATCCCTTTCTTTTCTTGAACTATTCTAAATAACCTACAAGGTAGTAGCAACGAAGTGCTACAAAGATTTAGGAAGCGATCTTGAGGTGAAATTCTTTCCCTTTCTTTTAATTTATTATTTTGATTTAAATAATGCTTGCTTGTGTGCTTAATTTAATTTATGTTTTTTATTGCTTATGACTGAAAGAGTATGCTCTGTAGTTGCATCTTGTACGATCTTCTACATCAGAAATTAAAAGTTGTCTTTCTTGTTTGAGAGAGTATTCTCTGTAGTTGCGTATCATACGATCTTCTACATCAGAAATCGAAAATCTATGTTTATGTTGATTTATGATGTTATACTGTTGGTATATTTGATTATTGTTGAAATATTTATTTATATTACTTTTATACCCAAAAATAAGATTAAATAAGATTTCAACCACGTATTGGTACGGTGACGGACTTTCTGCGTTCCATGTAGAATTGAAACTAGTTGTCAAGACTGACACCAGAATGGAACGGGTTTCAGGAATGATTCTATTAAAGATAGGTTTGAGTTTTAAAATTGATCTTTTTTTCTAGATCTGAAGCACAGAGGTTATCCCCGTTCGATCTAAATTACGACTGAAATAATATATTGTTTGAATCGATTTAATCCCTAAAAGTGTTTGATATGCTTGTATTATTTCGTTGAAAATAAATTAAATAAATGAAATGATTCACTGGGCTTTTTAGCTCAAACCCCCCCCCCCCATTTTTTACATTTCAGGAAATTAATTTATCAGCCTATGTGAAAGGTAATTTATTAAAAAAATTTTATTTATTTCATTGTAGAACACGTGGGCCCAAACTAAATTATTTATTTCAATTTTGAATTCCTTTTTCTATTGTAATAGATCATGTACTCAGAAATTGAGAATAAATAAATAAAAGATTTTATTTATGAAGCTATGATATATTTTTGTACATAGACTTATATACTCAAGAAGTCTCTTAGAAAGAAGAAAAAAGAATGTAACATGGGCCCGTTTCTCGGGCAACCCAAGATCATTGATCAAAGAAAATTATACTGACAGATGACGTGGACGATAGGGCTCAGGAGGCAGGGTGTTACATTCAAATAATGGACACGTCCCACAGAGCTTAGGGTAGGGTAGGGTGCACATAATCACGATGTTCAACCCATATGACTTGCATATGTTAGGGGTGGTCGTAACTTCATGGGTTCACAAAAATCAAATAAAAATTAATATGTGCTTATTTATATGAAAATATGATTTATATTCTATCGTTTTAGAATCACATGAACTTAACGCATATTTTAAGGTATGGTTTAGCCCAAGACGATTTTCCCTCAAAAACTTTATTTATTTAAGACCTACTAAGGTTACTAGACAAATGAAAATCAAATATTGGCCAATTTTTTTTATTTTCAGATATGTCATTCATTTTGTTAGTTTATGTCATTTCATTTTATTTCGAGTCATTTCGATTCCCCGAAGTACCCTAAATGATAATTCTTTCTAATTTGGACCTCCTGAAGGGCGTTTGGCAAATGAAAATCTTAATCTTAACCAATTGTTCTAATTTTTTGATATGGTGTCCCCTTATTTGGTTTATGTCACCTTACTTCATTTCAAGTTGTTTTGGGTCCTTAAAGGATACTAAATAAAAGTTTTGGAAACCTGCCAAATTTAGCCTCAAAATAAGTTCGGTTTCATTTGACACCCAACTTTCACTGAATAAATGATAAATTTCATTTAATTGAATATAGAGGATTTAGGATCTTACAATTTTTTCCCTGTAGATCGCACATCATCGTTCTTGTTCCTTTTCTCCAAGTTGCAACACCTACGTGAGTCTTCTTCCTATTCTCCAAGTCGCGATCCCCATTTTCCTCTTCCTTCCAAACAACAACCATCCCTATCTCATCTGTTTCGTCATTTTCCAATCTCCACTCTGGATTGCGTCTTTTCCTATCTCTGCATAGCAGTCTTCGCAGATTTGCAAATCACAGTGATAGTGCAATTTGCACTTCGCACCTCTGTAAAGGTATGTATATATATATATAAGTTTTTGTGACTTGTGAGAGAATGAAAAATAATAATAATAATGGACTAATTTTTTTTGTTTTTCTTCTTTTGTAGTGTTGATCGTATCATTCTTTCAACAAATTCCTTTGCAGTTTGCACAGCAACGTAGCCTCGACGAGTTGACGTGGTCATTTTTTGTTAATTCGTTAATGCAATTTTTGTAATTGTAAATTTGTAATTGACTAAATGTTTAGTATAGTTGAATAAGATGAAATGTAAAATTATGTTATTTAAATTTAAGAAAGGGTTATTTTTTTTCTGTGTAATGATATTGTTTTAATTTGTTTTTTAAACCTGATTTTATTTATTTTATTCATTAACACATTTTTTCATTGTGATTGTTTTGTTTAGTTGAATAAAATAAAATTTGAAGTGATACTCATACAATCAAGACCACAATTTAACAAACGTTTTTTTTAGAATGAATTAGTTTTATTTTTTTTAAAAGTCTGTTTAGATATTTTTTTTTAATAGACTTGATATTTTAAATTAAAGAAACTGATTTTATAGTTAAAAAGATTTTGATAGTTTTAGTTTTTAGATTTTGATATATTTTGATAGTTAACAAAAATTAAAAATTGATTATATATCAGTATAATTTTATTTATTTATTTATTTGTTAGATAAGTTTGATATTTTAAAATGTGTTTTTCTTTGGTCAAGATTTTATTTGTATTATAAACAAATTAATTATATTTTTGCTTTTTGTTATATAAGCTTGCAATTTATATTTTATATTCTTATTCAAAATCTTATTTTTGTTTAATTTTTTTTATTTTATTTGTTAGATGTCATTCCTTGAAGGAAGTGCAAGTGAAAGAGGAATGAAACATGAAAGTAATGAGCCTTATCAAGTTCTAAACGATCAGCTAGAACCATCTACGCCTGCAGCTTCAACTCGACCTCCTAATCTAGGTGAAAAAAAGTCTACTAGACCTACTTCACATGTATGGGCTCATTTTAATCGAACAATTGAAGATCTTGAAAATCCTAGGGTTGAATGTAAATATTGTGGTACATCACACCTTTGTCATCCAAAGCAGCATGGTACCAATAATTTAAAAATCATATAGCATCATGCAAGAAGTATCCCTACAAGGTTCCTTCTCCTGGTCAAAGTATTTTATCATTTCAAACTAAAACCACAGAGGGATCGAGTGAAAGTAGCACTAGTTTAGCTACCATTTCTTACCTACGAATATCGGCAAACCAACAATTATTGTTAACCAAGAAAAATCTTTCGTGGTAAATACAAGATACACTTTGACCATAAAAATCGGTGCGCGATTATTAGTGAAGCGCGTTGGAGGGACTTGCTTGCTAAGATGATAATTATAGATGAGATGCCATTTAGGTTTGTTGAAAAAGAAGGATTTCGAGCATATATTCAAGGAGTGGAACCTAGGTTTATTTTGCCATCACAGGTTACAATTGCAAAGGATTGCATGAAGCTTTATGCAAAAGAAAAGCATAAGTTGAAATCTTATTTCAAGAATATTTGTTAGCGAATAAGTCTTACAACTGATTGTTGGAATTACATTGTCCTCATAACTCATTTTATTGATAGTGAGTAGAAGTTGCAGAAAATGATTTTGAATTTTTGTCAAATTGAAAGTCATAAAGGAGAGGTTATTGGTAAAAAAAATTGAGAAATGTTTGCTTGAGTGGGGGATAGATCAAGTCTTCACTATTATAGTGGACAATGCAAGTTCAAATGACACTGCAGTGGCTTACTTGACCAAGAAAATCAAAAATTGGAATGGATTGTTGTTAGATGGAGAGTTTTTGCATGTTGGATGTTGTGCACACATTCTTAATTTGGTGGTGATTGATGGTTTACAAATTCATGACCAATCCATCACAAGGATTCGAAATATTTTGTTGTATGTTAGATCTTCTCCTGAAAGATTACAAAAATTTAAGATATGTGCAGAAGAAGAAAATCTTTCCACTACTCGTCTTGTGTATTTAGATGTGTTGACAAGGTGGAACTCGACATATAAGATGTTGGACGCAACCTTGAAGTTTCAAAAAGCCTTTGAAAGGCTACAAGAACAAGAAAGTGGAGATTTTAATGAAAAAGATTATCCTTCTAGTTTGGATTCAGCAAAACTTAGAGCCCTTGTATATTTCTCGAAGTATTTTTATGAGATCACTTTGAAATTCTCTAGATCTTTATTTGTGACATCAAACAAGTATTCCAGAGATTTGGCTTATTCGTGAGTTGATTAATGCAAATATAATATCAGATGATCCATTATTGCAATCTCTTGCAGGTAAGATGAAATCAAAATATGACAAGTATTGGGGAAACCCTGAAAAAACTAATTTCTTGTTGTATGTTGTTGTTGTTCTTGATCTAAGATAATAGTTGGAAACCTTGTTGACTGGATTTGTGATACTGTATGGTAACGAACTTGGACAATTGTTAGTAAATAAGGTAGAAACTATGTTGAGGAGGTTGCTTGAAATATTTCAAGGTGAAAAAAATAGTGGAGAATCTTTACAAGCACAAAGTGTTGAATTTGAGCAAGTGATTGGAGTTTTACAATTTGACCAATTAAAAAGAAATTTGTTAAATCCAGATAAAGAAAACGGGTCAGAGTTGGACTCTTATCTATTAGAAAGTCTTGTGAATGCACCGTCAGATCCAACATTTGATGTTTTAGAATGGTGAAAAACTACTGGTATAAGATTCAAGTCTCTATCAGAAATAGCAAAACTTGTCTTGGCAATTCCAGTATCAATTGTTGCTTCAAAATTGACTTTTAGTACAAGGGAGCGGATTCTTGATCCATACCGATCGTCTTTGAACCCAAAAACAATGGAAGCCATCATATGTGCACAAAATTGGATTCGTGCTACACAAGTTCCAATTGATATTCGACAAACATTTGATGAAATTAATGATCAAGGTATTACAAATTCTCTTTTTCTTTAAGTAAAGTAGATCTTATTCTTTTTTTGTAATAACCCAAAATTTTGTCAAATAATTAAAGATAAATAAGTTTAATGAAATTAAATGAAATAAGTTAAGTGGAATAATTTCGAAGATTTTAAGACATCTTTGAATGTAAATTGTGGGTTGGCAAATGAAAAATAATATATATATATTGGAGATATAATATAAAATAGGCAAATAAGACCTTAATTTGATAATTAAATGAAAATTTTAATTTAGTAGAATTAATTATGAAATTTAAAGAGTTGCTTAAGAAATAAAAAAAAAGAAAGAAATAAAGTATATATATACACATATATATAGGTTAATGTGTGTATGAATAATGTGTGTGTTAGCATAATAAATGTTAATACTACATATTATAGGAATATGTATATAGAAAAATTTACATAATTAAATAAAAAAATGTAGTACGCATGTATTTATTTAACATAAATAAAACATCATATAAGGATCAATTTATAATTACATAAATGATTATCTTAAAATAAAATATGAAATAAATAAAAATATATAGAAATGAAAAATGTAGATTATTTAATTATTTGGCATTAAAAATATTAAATAAAAATATCTCTAATAGATACAATATTAAAGAAATAGAAAGGAAGGAATATTAAAAAATTGATAAAATGAAAAGACATATGCAAAAATCATGTTTACATCAATTAGGAAGTGTGTAATTGACAATTTTCGGATAATAGTAACCTTAAAAATCAAATTTGGTAATTAGAAACTACATCCAACGGTCCAAACTAGATCTGTCCGATCCAATTAATGAAATCAAAGCCCAAAACAATGCTCAGGAACGCCGGATCAGCGTAATCCAACGGCCCAGATTCAATCTGCCTGATATAACGGTTCGGATTCACTTCGTTGATCGCGAACGACACTGCTCTCGAGGTTAATCGTGCGGCCTGGATCGGTGTTCAAGATCTGATGCTGCACTCAAGGTCCATCCAACGGTGAAGATCAAAGTCATTTTGTTAATCGCGATCCAGTGCTACGCTCGAGGCTGATCAACGATCCATAGCGAATTCGTTAATCTCGGTCGCGATTCAATACTGCGCTCGAAATTCATCAACGGACCACGCTGATTTCGTTGATTGTGAACGGTCGTGCTGCAATCAAGGCCCATCTGAAGGACGAGATCTAAAGCGCCCTAATCTGTGCTACGATCGAGGAAATCTAACGATCCACAACAAATCCGTAAAATCTTGATCGCGATCAGATGCTGCGATCGAGGATCATCAACGGTTCAGCTTTAATGCTTCGATTAAACCGAGAATAATAACTTAAAAATTTGAATAAAAATTCGAGAAAATGTTTCTAAATTCCAAAAAAATTATTCCAATGCACTTGTTATTTTCCTATACTTGGGGGCACGAAATTTTGAATAATTGGCAAGTTTCTTGTAAGGAGAATACCAAAAACTTACCATTCTACACTATTTTGAACTCTTTATAAATGACCCCTAATGCTCACATTGTGTTCATCCCAAATCAAGAGCATACTAGTCCCTCTTGACTCTCTCTAGCCTTCTTCTTGGCAATCCCCCCAGTTCTTGAATAATCTTGAACTATTCTTGAGTGTTCTTGAAATTTTTGAGTGTTTGGAAGCTTTGAAGTAACGGAACTCTGCCGGATTTTAGAGGTGTGCAGAAGAAACGTATTTAAGGTGGAAGTAATTTCTAACTTCTACTTTTTTATTTTACTCTGAATAAGTTTTGCATGTGTGATGATGTTTTGAAGATGATTGATTGAATATATGTTTTAATATCTATGCTTTATTTATTTGATGTGTCATGAATATACATGTTATGCATGTTTAGAAATCAAGAATATTGATGCATGTTATACATGAATTGTGACATGAATAAATATTTAATGATTCATGTTATGTATATGTTGCATCGATGGTTTAATCCGATATTGTGTGTTTTATCACTAAGAAAAGATTAAATAAAGATTTTAACCACTTATCGGCACGATAATGGACTGCATAGTATCATCGTCTGTATTCCACCCTCCGACACGGCTTGCCGGTTTACCACTGATGATTTTGAATTGGGTTTCCAAGAGTGATCTCACTTCATAGATATTGGGGTTTGAATTTCTAAGAGTGATTCTCTCTCCCAACGATGTGGAACACAGAGATTAAACTCTTTCCGTCCGAATGTCAACCATAAACAAGAAATTGTTTGAATCGCCTAATGTACAAAAGTGTTTGACATGCTTGGTTTGTTTGAATTGAAATAATGATTTAGATGTTTAGAAAGATCCACTGGGCTATGTGCTCACCCTTCCTTCTATTTTTCAGGTAATTGATTTACATGAAAACTATTAATATTAGTTAGGTTTTTTTTATTTAAAAAGTTTCTAATTTCTATGTAAGGGCATGTTACCCAAGTTTTGAATCTTCCGATGTAATAGTTTTTTCTTCAAGATCAAATTATGTACTCAATTTTATTTAATTACTTGAGTTTATGAATTTCAGTTATTTAATATACAATTGCCTTATTAAATTCTTAAATTTAAGTTATGTTCTGTTAAATACAATCATGGCATGAAATAATTGAGATAGAAAGTGATGCAAGTTGTGTACTTGTAAATGTAACACCTGCCCGACCCGCCGTTTGGTTTAGTCCACTGTCAAAAGAATAGTGGTTATGTCCAATGCTTAAAGATACGGGGGTTAAGGTGTTACATTTTTGTAAAACATTCTTTATATATTTATAATTGCTCAATGTGACATTATGTCTTATTTCTGGTCTTTTTAGATCTTTTTGATGAAGAGGATGGAGAATCAATAGTCTATGATCCTTAGTCATTTGAATGAGATTAGTAGTATTAGTTATTTGTTATTTGATATCTATTATATATATATATATATTTTGTAGCTTTTAATTGAAGTTGGAAGAAAGGGTTTTTGCATGGAGTATTTGGAGTTGGAGAGAATGAGTTGTAGTTTTTGTTGAATGAGTTTTAGTTCAAAACTTTTTGCAAACTTGGTAACGTTTGACTAAATTAATGCATGTAATTTTTAAGACTTTGGACTTTGAAGTTTTATTACATCTTCTTGTTTGGTTTATTATATGGTTTTGTCATATTATATTTTTTATTGTAGGGATGTTATTGCAGGGACTTTGAATTTGAAAATGATTTTATTACATGTTAAATTATTATTACAGCTTGCAGGGATGTATATTAGGTTATTATATGTTAATCTATTATTGCTGGTTGCAGGTTATTATTAGGTTATTTTTTGGAATATGATTTTTTTTTTGAAATATAAATTTTTTTATTAGTTTATCATAAATTATATGCTAATCTGTTATTGTCGGTTGCATATTTTATTTTTAATTTTAATACTCCTATAAAATTTATATATATTATAAAATTTTTAGGTTTTTAAAAATTTAACAAATAAGGTTACAATGTTTTGAATAATATTTTTTAACTTAATGTTTTAAATTTGAATAGTTTTTTTATCTTTAAATTTATTGTAATGTTTTTTGTTAATATAAATCTATTTATATGTCATTTAAATCTAAATATAAGAAATGATTAATTTGAATTTGTTAAATTTAAAAATATTAATAAAATTTGACTTTTATTACAAATTGGTTTATATATATCATTTAGATTTTTTTACAAAAAATATTAGGCTTTTTGACAAAATTAGGCCTTTTTAAAAAAAATTACAAAAAATGTCATTTTTTTAACTTAATAACATTAAAATATTCTATTTTTTAAATATATTATATTTATACCATATATTCTTACATAATATCAAAAATACCGGATTAGATAGACGCTCCACCGTACGTGGCCTTGTTGTTTGCCCTCTTCGTGATTCCGATCTGTGCTCATTGTCGTTATTGTTTGCAAGGCCACCATCGTGTCTGTCGCCGCTGCCTTCGTCTTCCTCCTCCTCTTCTTCTTTTTCTTTTTCTTCTTCTTCGAGCCAAATCCTATTGTTTCCAGCAGCCGTGAGCAAGTGGGCGACGACCTACCCTCCAATCCAACACGTCTCTCATGAAATCAACTCTGGTTTCAGATACCCACCACCATCTTCTTATCCTCTAGCCGTCCAACATGTGTCCCACGACATTAACCCCAGTTTTCTAAACCAGTATGGAGCAGCAACACCTTCTTATAACTATAATCCTTCACCTCCTCCTCCTGTGCAGCATGTGTCTCATGAGATCAATGACCAAGGGTTTCAGCCACAGCCCTCGGTAGAGTTTGATCATCTCGATCATCATCGCCCTCATTTCCCCCACTCCTCTTTTATTCATCATCACACTCATGAAGGTGGTTCTGATTTTGGTCTCTTTAACAAACCAACTGTTAGGGTTTAGACCAAGGCTGAGACCAACTTCTTGCTTTGTGTTAGAGATGAAAAAGTTATATTAACACGATCCAACTAAGGGTGGCAATTTGTGACACGACATGTTAACCCGACATGAAATCAACGGGTTTAAATCTACACGAAAAACTCGAAAATAACATGTTTAACACGATTATAGATAATTTAAGAGATAAATTATAAAAAAGTTAATTTAAAATTAATATATTTATTAATTTATTGATAATATAATTTATTATTATTATTTTAAATATAATTTTTTAAAGTTTTAATTTTAAAATATTTTTTATATTTTTATTAATATTTTTTAATAAAAAAATATTTTAAAATTTGATTATAAAAAGTTAAATGAGTTATAATAAATATACGATAATAAACATAGTTAAACATGACCCATTTATGATATGACCTATTTATGACACGAATTGTCACCCAATGATTTACCAGGCAAGAATTTTATGATATGGGTTTTTCACTTTCATTTTTTTTATTTTTTGGCGGGTTTGTGTTTTGGTATATGAATTTGGCGTGTGTGGATGGATTAAGGACGAGAAATATAGTACCAGAGTGAAAAACGAAGACTGAAAGGGTTTCAGAAAATCACCTTTCTTAACAGTGCCTGGGCTTCATCCTCGGACGTGACAGGCTGAGAAGGGGACACCGGAGAGCAGAGTCCTGTTGGGCCAACGAGAGAGTAGAGAGATTATGAATAAGAAATCCATGCTCGGTGTCGAGATTTCCCAGTACTTTCTCCCAAAAATTGCTCTCAATTTCAACACGAAAGGGGTCTCTGGCTCCAAAATCTCCCAAGAACTTATTGCCTAAAGCATATAGAAGCTGCCTTCCGCACTTGAGCTTCCTTGTGCTTGTGGCGGGTTTGAAGAAGGATTTCAGATAGTTAAGCTTTAGAGATGGCGGATGAGAGGAGCAAAGAAGAGGGAGAAAAGAGCAGCAGGAGCTGAATTGAGCGATAGCCATTGGAAAATGAACACGGTCGTCACGCTGGTGAGTTTCGTCGGCTGGTTTGCATCTATGGTTCTGCACGTTTTGTTTGCATCTATTGTTCTGTTTCACGACTCGATGAGTACGCAGTCAAAGCTGCTCGCCATCGAAGTTGCTCGCTGTCGCAGCTGTTCGCAGACGCAGCTACTCGCCGGACTGCTGCTGTTGCTATTCGTCGATCGCCACTGCTCACAGTTGCAGTCACAGCTGCTGCAATCGAAGCTGCTCGCCGTTGCAGTCGAAGCCGGTCGCCATTGCAGTCGAAACTACTTGCCGTCGCAACTACTCGTCGAACTGTTGTTGATGCTGTTGCTGTTCACTGGAAAAACGAGACATTGGGGTTTTTTTTAATCTTCCTTTTGTTAGTACTGCATAAATGTTGACCTGAAAAACCATTGTATACCAATAGATTATTTGGCTGGTTAGAGATTATATATTATTGTATAGTATTTTTATAGATTATATACATTATATTCTTTTTTATATCATTAGTATATCGATGTTATAACATTATTATAGATTTAGTATACCTAATTTTTATTGTATATCAATAATATATTAATGTTATACTAACATTATACCAATATATTTATCTGACATATTTAATTTTTTTTATTGTATACTAATAGTTTATCAAAGTTATACCAATATATATATTTAGTATACTTTATTTTTACAGTACTCTATACCGATATTATATTAAAGGTATACTAATATTTTATCATTCTTAATAAATTAAATATTGTACTAATGTTATACAAATTATATACCATTTTTGGTATGTTAATAGTTATTAATTAGTAATTCTTAGAATAATGTATACTAATACTGTATTAATTGTATATTAATATTATATTAATGTTAATATAATTATTTATAAGTTAAATATTATACTAATTGTGTGCTAATGTTATTCTAATACTTATTAATTAATAGTTTATGATATTTTTTATATTAAGTTTTTAATACATGTATAAAAATAAAAATATTAATTTTTATGTAATTATTTCTATTTTCTTTATAAAAATGTGTTTTTTAAAAAAAAATACATGGCCCAATCCGACTCACCTGACCTACCTGACCACGAGTGGGGCGGGTTGGGCTCCTTGGTCATCAGTTGACTTTTAGTGTTGTCACCCAATCCACTTACAGCCCTATGATGACATAATAGTTTGTGGGTTACCCGAGGAATGTGATGGGCAAGAGGTTGTCATGTGAGCAAATTTGTTATGTTGAGTTGGCTCTACTTGAAGTGACTAAAGGTGATATAACTTGAAAAATTCAGTAATTTTTCCATTAAAAATCTTAAATTTGATTTTTTAATTCATTACATCCCATAAAGATAAGTAAGCCTCAGTAAAATTAACCTAATGTCTTATTTAATTTAGTTCTTTTTTGGAATGCAAATTTAAACGCTTTTTTTTGTAAAAAAATATTATTTGGTTAAAATATTTTCATGATTAATGTTTTAAAATGTTTTCATAAGTTAAATACGTTTTCTTATTGAACTTAAGCTATAATTCAGTTTTTTTAAAGTTTATTTTCAAATGTAAAATACATGTTTTGTTAAAATTTTACCGAAAAATTCAAAAAACAAATTTTTTATAGTCAAATTAAAAAAAAAATGTTAAATATGCTTATTTTCAGCGCAGGTAAACAAAATTTTCTTTTTTATTTAATTAATTTACGTCCAAGTTTTTCCTTGGAAAATTTTTAAATGCTTCCCTTTCTTTGGTTTTTTTTTTTTTTGTATTTTTTTGAAAAAAAATAATGATAGGTCACACAGCTGCTACCAGTTTTTCATTAGTAAAAGTGTATGTGCATTGCACATTTACATGCATATGAAATAAGAATTGTTTAAACTTAGAACAGAAGAATAAAATATAAATTACATAAAATTTTCATTTCATAAAACGTATTACAAAATTGCTCGAAAAGAGAAAAATAATAATAAAAAAGAGACCTAATTGCTAACAAAAGGAAGTATAAAATTAAATTTGTATGGAGAGTCGATCTCAAGTTTTTAGGGGCTTAAAGCGAAATAATAAGTTAAGGCAGAAAGAATAAAAATATAATTTTATAATTTATCAATAAATACAGAAATTGAGTTAATAACTGACTTTTTCTTTTTTAAATTGAAAGGACGAACATAACTTTTTTTAATTAATTTTTTAATTCTATATATATATATATATATATATATATTATGACCCTGGATTCAGCGCGGTTGTCCTTCGGGCCCCAACACAACTTAGGGCCGGTCCTATTTGTTTCTTCATCTTCCATAATTGTTATTGTTTTTTATTTTTTACTTCCGCCACTGTCGTTACTCTACTTTTCTTTAGAGAATTTTATAGCATATGATCATTGATAACTAAAATTTAATTGGTAGAATTTAGTGAAATGTAGGCAGTTTCTTAACCGAAAATAAGCTCATTAATAAAGTTCGTTGTAAATAATGGGTAGATTGAGAAAAGTGGACAGTTTTATAATTAACAATTATTATTTTTTATTTTTTTAACTACAAGAGATATAGAGCCAATATTAGGAGTTAAAACATGAGCACATGATTGTGAATAGTTAGTTATTTGTTTAAATCCCCTAGGTTTTAAAAGTTGAAAAAAAAAGGGCACTTTGAGCACTAAAAATATTTGCTCTATAAATAATACGTTTGCTTATTATTTAATTTGCTTGTTTTTTTTTTTTTTTAATTTTTAGCTGCCTAAGCTGAAATGATAACTTGAGGCACTAAATTACAAATATAAATAATTAAAAATTAAGTCAATGATAGAGTTAATTATTATTATTTAAAAATAACATGCTTTTAAATATTAAGAAAATCAACTAATTTTCATGAAAAAAATTTTAAAATTAAAGAAAAAATATAAATTTTCAATACTTTTATTTTTAAATTTTTTAAAAATATATCTATATTGATTAAAAAAATAAAAGGGGCAGCACTGTCGTCCTTTGGGCCGTTGCTAGGCCAGCCAGTAGGTTTAAAAGGAAATTACAGAAATTACCATTATTATAAAAATATTTTCAAAAAAATTTTCGTTAACTTTGGTTTTATCAATAATACCAACATATTCATTTTATTTGCGTTTATACTATATCATAAAATGACGCGTTATAATTGGTTCATATTCGAATAACTAACTTGGCATAAAAAACGTTCGTGAAATCTTTTGTTCGTTGCCCTAAATCTTGTGATTTGTTCTGTCGTCTCTGATTTTCGTTTGCAATTCTGTTGATTTTAGTTGCTCTTTCCACTGCGTCTGTTGATTTCCTCTCTGGTTTTAGTTGCTCTTTCCACTGCATTTCGTGGTTCGTCTCTGATTTTCGTTTGCAGTTCTACATTTGTGCAAGCTTCACTGGTCTCCTTCAACATTTTGTCTCTGCATTTCGTGGTTTTAGTTGCTCTTTTCACTGCGTCTGGTGATTTCCTCTGTTCGTCACTGATTGTCATTTGCAGTTCTGCATTTGTTCCTCTGTTCGTCTCTGCATTTGTGTGATCATTTTGTACCACTTTGTTTGCTTGATAGTTATCCAAGAATGTTGAATATTATTACATATTTAAAGTAGGTTAAAAGGACTTCAATGGATGTTGAAAATCCAAGAACCATTGAACGTGCAATAGAAGCAATCGAAACACCTGTTGATGAAGATTTAAAAGCATCTGATAGATCTTATTCAAAGAAGAAGAAAACACATCGATCACATGTTAAACAGCAGGGTTCCGAAAAACTGAAGAAGACATCGACCACTGCCAAGGTTTGAAAATATACTGATAATATACAACATTTATACCTATGAAAATGTGTTTCAGTGATCATTTGGAATATTGATGTTTAGTCGTTGTCTACACATTCGTAATGTTTTGATTTTTTTTGTTGCAGTTTCTATATAGTATACATTGTGTTTTGATTTTTTGAGTAGCAGTTTTCATATAGTAGCAGTTTTTAGTAGCTATTTTTATATAGTAGCAGTTTTAGTGCAGTGTTTTGATTTTTTTTGTGTAGTAGTGTCGGTATAGTATGCTTTATGTTTTGAGTAGTAGTGTCTGTAAAGTATACATTAATGTGCATTGAACCAATTATTTCTGATATTTGTTTAATGTTTTCTGAATAATGTTGTATGTCTTCTATTGTATATGTCTGAGTATTATTATGGTTTTTTTGAGAGAAACTTCTTATGTTGTACGCAGGAAAATGAGTATATTGTGAATCCAAAAGACTATTATTCTGCTAGAGTGGAATTTCATGTTCACTTAGGGGCTATTGAACTGATTAAGGAAAAGTTATCTGAAACGCAACTGCAGAAGTTCAGAGCAACTTGTTTTAGACATTTTTTGGACATGCCACCTATAGTGTGGCAAGCTCAAGTTGTTCACAACAATTTGTTGCGTGAAGTGGTGCAACCTGCGGACAATGAGCTATGGGTGAAGATCAATGAAGTTGTATTAAAATTTTCTGTTGATGATTTTGGCCTCATTATGGGGTTAAAATGTAAGGGTGAAAGTAGGCATTTGGCGATGGGAGCACAAGGCACTGCTTTTAAACAGAGATGCTACAGTGGTGTGCAAAGAATAAACAAACAATCTGTGTTTGAGGCATTTGTGTCAAAACGTTGGTGTGATGACAATGATGCCGTGAAAGTTGTCATTTTCTATTTTATTCATAATTTTCTTTTTTCGCATAGGACTGATAAATTAGTAAATGACATAGATTTTGAGTTGATAGAATCAGGAGATTTTGAAAAGTATCCATGGGGTAGAGATTTGTATCATTATATTTTAGATTCCTTAAAAGGTAATTTTTGTGTGAATGAGAAACGGGAGGCTGCTAGGAAGTTGAAATACCCAGTTATGTATAGGTTGATTGGATTTCCCTTGTCCCTTCAAGTATGGTTTTACGAGTGTTGCTCGTCCGCAGTTGGTCATTATGCTATATGTCATGGACAAAAATGTCCACGAATATTGAAGTGGATAGCTACTAAGCAACCAAGTTTCAAGCAAGTGAATAAGCATTTTAGTTCGTTGGATCGAACAAAGGTGAGTTTTTAAAATAATGCAATTCTATCATGTTTATAATGAATTATTGTTTTATGTTTCTTAATCGATCATTAATTTTCCAACTTTCATAATGCAGCTGCGACATATGGTACCTACTGAGGAAAAGTTATCGAAACCATACATGGATGGACTTTTTGTAAATGTCAAAGAGGTGGATTATCATGCGAATGATGATGATGACTTTTGTGATCCACCTTCCTCTAAAGTTTCCTCTTTTCTTTCATCTTCAAAGATTCATTCTAGCAAATCTAATAATGGCAAAATTACCTTACTTATGAAGGAAGTTAAGAAAATTAGCAAGAAGTAAAGTGATTTGCAGAAGCAGTTTCTTCAACTTAGCAAAGAGGTTTCTTCATTAAATAATAAAGTTGATGAAAACTTTTCTAAGCTTTTTCAGATGCTTTCTTCAGTAAGTGAAACATCCACTTTTTATATATTACTAGTAGTTTCATTTATGTTGTATATGATACGTATATTTATTGTGAATATGTACATAACACCTCCAGAAATGTTGTACAACATTCTGATGGTGATCAGAAATTGAATAAAGAGGAGGTTGTTTCTGATGAAAAAGTTCAAGAGGAAGAAAAGTCAAAAAGTGAAAAGCAGGCCAAATATGTTTGTGATTACATGAATGTTGTAAGTTATTTATGAATAATGTTTGCTAATTTGCAAAAGTTGTTTGCTTTATTATTGTTTATATTTTAAATTGTTTTATTACACTTTTCAAGGAGGCTGGTTGTATGTTCTCTTTAACTCAGTTTATCAATATTGAAGAAGAAAATGCAAAAGAGACATCTGATTTTTTGGATGATATGATAGTTGCTGAAATTGAAGAAGTAATATGCTCTGCTGTGAAGAATTATGAGGTGACTGGTTCTTTTAATTATATATATATATAAGTTTTGTGTTTTTGTTTATGGTTAGTGACATAAAGTTTCATTATAGATGAGTGTATACAAGATATATACATATAATATACATGTAATATACAAGATGTATACAAAAAATATACACATAATCTTTTATGTAGTTTGCAATTTTTCTTTTTTAATTTTTTTGCACTCTTAGTTTTATATATTTCTTGGTGAGTTTGAACTTAATTTTAAATCAGGAATCAAAGGCTCGACCTTCTGACAATGTAACCCCAGTAGATGAAAAAAGGGATAGAAGACCTGCGTCTATTCTGCAATCTCCATTTCTTTCTTCGTTCCCAACTAGTGAGAGCAGCATCAGTGTGAAGGAACAACGAGTTAAGGAAATTATTAAAGGTTCTTCTTCATTGGATAATTTTTTTGACAAAGAATTTGATGATGGGCCCCTTCCAGATTTTCAAGCCTGGCTACTGGAAAATAAACTGAAGCGTAACAAGTAATTTTTTTAATAATTTTTTTGTTTTATTGTTTTGATTATATTATTTTTATAGATTTTTAAACTATCTATTTTCATTTTTTTTATAGAAAAGCAATTTATTCTGCTTGTGACAATATTTTGTCTCCTGCATTTGACTTTGCTATTGCTGAAGTTGGGGAAAAAGAATGGTTCTATGCTCTTTGTACGCCTGGTTTAATGCTAACTTCTCTGGTATGTGTATGTTTTTATTTAAAGTATGTTTACATTTTTTTTGTTTCTGGAATTATTTTTGGATATGTATACACTATATACTGTATATATACACTATATACGGAGCATATCTTATTTGCATTGTCTAGATAAATCAGTTCAAAGATGGTCAAATTTATTTAATTGTACATGGTATGATCATATTTCTTTCGATTTACTAATTATGATTAGGGATTCTGTTATTACAGTGTGTTGATATTATATTCTATTATTTACGAAAGAAAGGGAAGTATAACATAAGTTTGGGTTTGAAATTCACAACGACGGATAATTTCTTGATCAGAAGCTTTAATCTATGTATGCAAGATATATGCGCAGCAAGAGACTGATTTCTGTTCTGCAAGAAGAGACAGTGATACTTGAATACATCATTGGACATTATTTGTATTGCAACAAACCTTGGATTGAATATGACTATCTTCTATTCCCAATTCATGTTTCATCTGCATCGCATTGGGTTTTGGGTTGTCTTAATTTCGCAGAATGTTGCCTTTATGTTTATAATTCACTGCGCTCAGCTGCAATGGTTTCTACTATTAAGGAAGTAACTCTTGCTTACAACACATTGTTACCATTATATCTTTCAATGGTTGAATTTTTTGATTTAAAGAATGATTTGCCAATCAAACCTGGTAGAAAAACTTTTAAAGTTGTTATGGTTGAAAACCTTCCTTCTCAAATTGACTGGTAATTTTTTTTATCATTGTATGTATTCATTGATTTACCTGATATACGCTTGTTAATACAAGTCATGGTTTTTATTAATTTTTTTTATTGTTATTTTTTGTAGTGACTGCAGGGTCTTTATGTGCTATTTTGCTGAATATTTTTTTCATAGAAAAGAAATTTCCACAGAATTTGATGTTCCTATTCATTGTCAAAGACTTGGCTTTCTTCTGTACAAACATGAAAAGTCGAAACAAGAAGAAGGAACCGAGAGTGATTCTGAAGACTGTGGAAGATTTGACATTAATGCAGTGGTCCAACTAAGAGAGATTAAAGATTTTGGATGCAAGTTATTAATTTTTTTTTTCGGTAACTAATGTACTGCATTGTATTTAGCAGTCGAAAATTTTATATCACTTTGTTGTTCATCAAATTTTTTATGTAAAACGGTTACATGTATATGTAACACCCCAACCCCCATGTTTCTTTGATTTGAGTGTTGGACCTAACCACCGTTCTTTTTGACAGTGGACTTAACCAATATGTGGGTTAGGTCCATGCTACTTTACAAGTGACACACACTTGACATT
>JAJIYU010007597.1:0-19033 GCA_030144865.1 Tinospora cordifolia | reverse complement strand
GAATAATACTTCTTTATGTGATAATCCTATAAGACTGAGCCATGAGAAGTATTAGCCTTTTTCTATGTGATAATCCTCAAAATGAGTTGGAAATGGGAAAAATCAGAGTTGCAGTCTACTTTTGTTGAGGCCAAACAAGAAGTGAGACTAACTCTAGATCTAGAAGGATAAGGAGATGCATAATTGTTTTAAATGGAAAGATAAGGAGATGCATAATTGTTTTAAATGGAAAGATAAGGAGGTGCATGATTGTTTTAAATTGGCATGAGCACTATGTTAAATGCATTTATGTATTTTGTAAATGAGTGTGCTGAATTTGAATGTTTTATTTGATTTGAGAATTTGCATGTTTATTTAAATGCATCTAAATGCCTCAGATAAAGAATATTCACTAAGCATGTGGTGGCTCACTTATTTTTTAACATTTCAGGAACCGATAGAAAAGAAAAAAGGCCAGCGCAAGAAGAGTAGACAGCTCTTCCAATTTTACTATGTGCGTGGGCTTATCTGTTTTATGAGTTTTACTTTTGTATAATTATAATTATCATTGTATATGTAATATCAGCTAGAGAGATATCGATTTACTTTCACTAAGAGGAGAGTGGGAAATAGTTTTGATTTGTGAATGATATATGGGATACCTTGTGTATGTTTGTGGATCATAATATTGTTTATCAGGTGACAAATTTTTTGGGATAAGTCAAACTTTTAGAGGGGACTTTGTCAAAATTTCTGTAGGGATATTGAGTAGGATTAACGTAGAGAGGCTGAAATAGTACTGTATACGTAGATGTAACGTATATGGTATTGGGTGCCGGTTGTGACATCACTTTTACAAAGTGGGGTGCGACACATTGGCATTTTGTGAAATTTTCTTGAGGATTCATATATTATTTCACCAACATTTTCTTGTTCAAATCTAGATAGTTTAATTCCCACATTAACTACTTTGTGTAGGTTATAACCTTAGATCTTTTATTCATAATCCAGGTTAAAGCATGCAAATGTTTTTTTTCTCTAGAATCTCTTACCCTGAAGTTTTCAGTAATCTAAAAACTTGGCTCTCTTTGCACTATAAGAATCCAGCATAAACATTAATTACTTTCACTGTTGACCATGGCTTTATTGGGATGAAAGATTATCTTTTTCATCTCTCCTGTTGTTCATGAAATTGATGTGATAACAGAGACAATGTCGAATTGAAGCAATTAATGGAGCATGGGCGATGATCAGTCTCACTATAGGATTGGTCACTGAACGCCATATTGGAAAAAGTATTCTATCTCAAATGAGTTCCAACAATCCAAGCTACTTAAGTGTCTAAGAATACTAAGTCTTTGAACTTATCAAGATTTTCCCATGATGAACAGTTGGCTAGATACTTGAGTGCCAATCAGACATACCCAAATGGAAACGTCTAATGGCATCAAGTGTAGAAAACATATCTAGTTTGTTGTTTCAGCTTCTGTAATCTTACCAATCTCCTTAATCTACTTCAATTCTTCGACTTTGATACTTAGCAAGAAAGAGGACCAATTATCCAAAGATGGTTACAAGTCGAGCACAACCATAGAGCCCAATTTCTTGCTTGTTATTGATATTGATAGTGCAAATGCTCAATTCCATGTTTTTAATCAATCTCTATTATAGAAAACAAGATTGAACCCATGGTGAAGAAGAATAAAGATGAAAAGTAACTATATTCAGACCCGTTAATGCAAGATAAGGTGGAGGAAGAAGCAAATGCAGAATAGGAGTAGGAAGAGAAAAAAGTTTGTATTACCAATGAAGTGGAAGTTACTAACAACAATGAATCACTCATTTTAAAGATCTAGTTATGTTCAATTTTTAGGTATGAACATTTCAATGTGTAGTCTAAGTAACTATTTTACTTTGCTCCAATGGACCCTTTTCCCTATTTTTCTTTTTCCTATACAAAGTCTTCCTTAAAATTTTCTTCCCAAAATGTCGATTTTTTAATGGCCTTTTTTAATTCAAACTTGTAAAACATATTGTATAGGCAATTGAAAAGCTTCTTTCCAATTTTAGAAGCGTTAAGCTCTTAGACCAATTTGGAAAAACACTTGAAAGAGGTAAAGAAAGATACCATAATTTTTTAAATGTATGACAAGTAAATATTTTCCTCTTTGCAAACTCACTACTTGTCTTGAGAATTGCTCATATTTTGTTGATTCTTTTCCTTCTTTCAATCTTGTAATAATTGTTTATAATGAGAAATTGTTATGGAGAATAGTTCAAAGATGAGAATCTCTCAAATTGTGATTGAAATTCAAGATTTGGTTATTGCTTGGAACTAACTTGCGGATTGGAGGATGATCTCTGTGATAATGTTTTTCCTCTACAATATTATTTGTCTTCATGTGCATAACATTTTGAACAAGAAAACTCTCAATTTGACTATTGCATTTTGTTCAAGTAAAGTAGTTAACTACTTTAATGAATGTAATGGGTATTCTTGTGTTACCCTACAAGTAAAAACTCTGAATTATTTCCAACAATTATATCTATGGCAAGGCATCTAAAGTTCATTATTTTTTATGTTGTTGCTTTGCTTCCTTGCTAATATGCTCATGAAAGTTGAATACCTTGCTTGCAGTGATGAGACGAGCGGTAACAAAGATGAAGGCATGATGGACAACTGAAAAAGGCAATGATTCTAGATACCAGTTATCAAAAGGAGTTGACTGCTAATTTTGATCTGGAATTTGTGACACCATTAGTCTTTTTGAACTTCTTTTTATTTGTTCTTGAATAGTTTTTGTTCTATTTTTATTATTATTTGTTTTCCTGTGTCATTACTATTTTACTCCATTGAGGTTGATTTTGAACTCAGGATGGAGATAGTTTTGGTAGTGTTTCATGTAGTATGGTGTGTGTATGTGTTAATTTATGCCTAATGGCTTGTTTGTATCGAATGCTACAAGGAGAAGGGATCCATCCAAATGTAATATGTAGTTCATACCAAATATAATCTCATTTTCACTCTCTTCTTTTTGAATAAATTTGAGTGTGTTACCAAACATTCCAAACAAATGATTTTTTGTAATTTCCTAACAATTAATATTTTTTAATAAAATTATAGTGCTTAATCTAAATTTTTAGTCCTTTTATTATTTGATAGTAGTATTTAATATTTTAAATGACACAAAATAAATAACATAAAAAATGATATTTTTTACTTTGTATATAGAATAATCAGTGATAGCATTTAGAAAAAGTTATTGTATATAACTAAAACATGACGATTTACTCGTGCTATAATCATGTTGCGATAGTGTTTTATAAGGGCTATAACACCTATATTACAATAGATTTTATAAATGCTATAACACTTGTATTATAATATCATTTTGTACATGCTATAACACCTATATTATAATAGCATTTTATAAGTGCTATAGAACTTGTATATTCATAATGTTTTATAACTACGATAAAACATGTACAATTGTAACATCTCACAAGCACTGTGTGAATGTTGCACATTCAATAGCATGGGCAGGCATAGCATGTGAAAGAGAATATAATAGCATTTTCACCAAGCTATAAAAGACATTTTTCTTGTTGTAGTGTGGTAATGGTTTTGGTGTGCTTTTTCATTTTTCAAGTGTGTGTGTTCATGTTTCTTTCTCTATAATGTCCACTATGGAGAGTTGTAGATGGAATCCTAGCCCTTGATTTGTGGACAAGGAGGACTTTTGATGGTTTATTAAGGGGAGTGACTAAAGTTAGTCTGGGTTTTAGGTTGGAAATTTGAGAGAATGGTGATCTTTCACCATGTTTTCTCTTTGAAAATTTTTTGAATCCTCAATCTTTTCCTAATTCTCATTTGTGGGCCATCTTTCAATTGTTTAATTAAATGAGAATATTTTCCACTAAGTTAATCATCTAGAATTGGATGGATTATGGCATGTATTTGAATTTCAAACTTTAATTTTTGAATTTACATTTTGAATTTCAAACTTTTAGTGCCTGTTTTTTAATAATTAATCCCATGATCCTTGGCATAACTTATTTTCATGAGACCGCTTTTAAAATGTACCACTTGGATCAGTTCAATTTCGTGTGCATTATTTATTGAATAGATCAAATATATACTATACTAATTTTTGTTGTTTATTTAAGACTACTATTGATCTAATGCTTTTAGTTTTATTTGATTATTAACTTGATCATTTATGATTATTTTTATGTGAATATTATTATTTATATTTAAAAAAATAGTCTATTGAGGCTCATACCTGAGACCTCCCTATTATTAGCATAATGTTCTAATCAACAAAGTTGGTAGGTCACGCTTATCCTTAGAGTATCTAATTTATGTTTTCAAGATCATTTGTTCAACCTTTTGTGTATGTTGCTTTGGACTTTTCAACCCTAGATTTAAAGATTATGTATTTATAAAAATTATTTTAATATTTGTGAAATTTATTATTTATTTTAGAAATTATGAGAATTTCTCAGGATATTATTATCTACCTCACTTAAAAGGAATTTTTCCCTCAAAATTTTGAAAGAGAGTTACTTATGTCCCATGTAAGTCAAAGCCATCTCCATTAGGTGCTCCTTGTGACGAGATATAGGAACTTGGTTTAAATATCACTCTTTAGCTCTTAGGCTGCTTCTTCAATCCTTTGGGTTGCCTCCTCAATCCTATGATGATTCCACATAACCTTGGCTATTGAAATATCCTTAGTGTTCAAGTCTTGTACATTGCAATCTAATATTTTAATTGCAACTTCCTTATACCTATGATCATCTTGCACTTCTATCTCTTCCCAATGTATGTTGTAAGAGGGCTCTGGCTTATATTTCTATAGCATTGATATATGGAACACATTACATACTAAGGACATCCTATTTGGCAAATCTAACTCATACGAATTATTGCCAACTCATTGTAGAATCTCCAATGGTTTAATGAACCTCTAGAACAATTTACCCTTCTGCCAAAATCTTTGAATACCTTTTAGAGGTTAACCTTTAGAAATACTTTGTCACTATCTTGGAATTTTAGAGGACTTCTCCATTTGTTAGCGTAACTCTTTTGTCAACTTTGGCATGTCACTAATATCCATTAAATCAATTCAATTTAGTTATTCATTTCTTCGACCAAGTTTGGATTGGTAGATCCTCGAGCTCTGTTGAACATGATGTTAATCTACAAGGTTTATCCTCAATAGCCTCATACAGAGCCATTTGAATATTTGCATGGAAATTATTATTATATGCAAACTCAGTTATGTGCAAGTACTTAATCAAATTTACTTGGAAATCAAGGACACGTGCTTCCAACATGTCTTCCAACATATGAATCACCTTCTCCAATTGTAACACCCTGCCTCCCTGAATTCGATTCTTTCCCTTTCTGCTTTGCTTTTGCTTGAGAGGGATGACGTGGACAATACCACTCGGCTGAGAGGCGGGCCTGTGTCACATTATTTCTATTTTTCACACTTTTCATTTCTATCCCAATTCTCTAGAATTCTTAAGTATCATGTAATTAGAAACTCCTAAACACTTCTAAATTAAGCACAAGAGATCTCAATAAAATTTTAATATCATTTGTTGGAAATAGTAGGTATGAAACCTCACTCATGACATAATTCAAAAATAACATTTAGAAATCATTAAGTTATTAATTTCATTAATTATTTCCAAAATTCAAGGCACATGACATTTGAGTCTAGTATAGCATAATAAATCTTAAATAACATAATTAGGCCAACATCCCCTTACAATTACGTAAAACTTTTTAAATAAAATATTTTAAGGAAATTGTTGCCTAAATGGCTATAATTATGCCTCTATTTATCAATTTCCTGAAAATTTAGAAAATGGAAGGTTGAGTACAAAGCCCAGTAGATCATTCCAAATATTTAACTTATTATTCCAACAAATAAGACATTCAAGATAAACACTTTCAAACATTACGTGATTCAATCAATTTCTTATTTAAAGTTGTATTAAAGACCAAAAGGGGTTAACCTCAATGCCTATCAAAATACTTGTCCAAGAAGAAAAAGTGCAATCCTTTATGCCAAATTCCACTGGATTTAGGACCTCACGCAAGTATTTTTGGACCTTACCCATGTGAACTAGAAACAAATTCAAAGTTTACATCTTGAGAACACCCACATTAATCCCTATGGAATAATATGGTAATCTTTCATTAAGTATAACAAAACTGAAGTAATAGAATACTACAATAATGCATGGTTACAATCTCATTTAAAAACATAACAAGCATCATAATAGCACATAACATATATGCAAACCTAAAGATGCGAAGTCTAAGCATGGTATGCATAATCAATGATGATAAAATATGTATACTCAAGCATAAACATCTTATTAAAGTCAAAATAATAAGATAAAACTCAAAAATCACTTCCACCTCAATGTTTTCACCCTTCTGAAGCCTTAGTTGGACTCCTTTCAAAACTTTTCAACTGCTACCATGAAATTTCAGCGACACTCCGTTACTTCAACTTTAACTGCTACAAAATTTCTACAACACTCCATTACTTCTACCCCAATTGCTGCTTAGGACAGTCCCAAAAGAGTGAAAGAATGCTGAGAGAAATGTAGAGGGGGAGAAAGAGAGAAAAATAGAAAACAAAGGTGTATTAGTTCTTGTTAGGATGAAGAGAATGTGAGCACAGGGGTCCTTTATATAGAGTTATAAGGGTCGAAGATTGGCAAGTATGGACATCAGTGAACAGAATACTTTCCAATTCTCTTATTGAGCATGGCACATATGTGTAGGGTTAGGGTTTGGTGCTGCAACACTTTCTAATTTCTCTTTGCGTGACTAGGTTTTGGGAAAGCCTAGTCATGCAAGGCCAATGGACGCAAGATCGTGATCCTCCATGAGGGGACCACAGTCTTGCAATTTCTCAATCGCAGGAGTGCAATCCTCTCATGGAGGACCGCGGTCTTGGTTCACAAGACCAAGTTTTTCTTCTTGGGTCACGTTTTGGACATGTTTCTATTTATTTGTGTTTCTGATTTTCGTATGATGCATCAAGAAAATGTATTCCTTGTTAATTTGAATGTTATAAGGTAACTTGCAAATTCTTGTAAATCAAAAAAGAATTCTAATTGGCTAATAGAGTTTCTCATTTCTACTTCTATTCTCTTGGACCGATTCCTATCCTTTTTATTTCTCTTTTAGGTTACACAATAAAATTATACCCAAATTATAGGAAATCAACTTTATCTTCTCTTGTTGCATTTAGTACAAATTTTCAGGATATTATATGTGGCCTTAGCTTCTGGTTCCAAAGGGCGCAATTACCATAATACCCTTGAACAAAATAATAACAATCACAATAACATCATGTGCGAATCATCAATGGCCACCTAAGAGGCAGGACGTCACTTTTATCTCTTTACTTCTATTTCTTTTTCTATTTGTGTCCCATCTCCATGAGACTTCTTAAGTCACATTACTCACATAAATTACACATTCAAACAATCTAAAATCCTTTAGATGAAATAAACCAAATAATCTTTGAAATATAATTCAATAATCAAATCCAAGGTATGCAGTGACCTTTAAATCAAATAAACATTTTTAAAGCTGACAAAGGAAATTTTGGGCCAACTGCCCCACTGAAACAAAACTATGAAACCAAAAAGTAATTTCCAAATATAAACTACTAAGGTAAACTTCTCCTAGCCATGTAGCCTCTGATCACTGATTTCCTGAAATGTTAGAAAAAAAAGGTGTGAACTTAAAGACACTACAAGAAATTGATGATACAATAACATCAATTCCAGAACGTGCATCAATGACCGTTCTAATAGAAAGTGTACAACAACTTTCACAAAATGTTTGTTGTAAAATCGTTTATGTAAAATATGTACAACAACATTCACCATGGGAACGTTGTTGAAAAGGCCATTACAACGAGCAAATGACATTATTCTATATTATTACAACAATCATAGTTGCTCGTTGTCAAATGATACCTGCTACAACGTTCATTAGTCGACTGTTGTTAAAAGAACATAAGTTATTACAACATTCATTTGTGACCGTTGTCTATAGTCATCTATAACAATGTTTTATTTGATTGTTATAAATGGATTAAGTTATATATATACATACGTTACTCATATGTCATACCTATATAATACCACTAATGCATGAGTAATAGTATAACCCGTGAATGGTGGTATAATGTAGGCATAACGATCAAATAATGTGCGTATAAAGATGTAAGGATAACGATAGAATAATGTGTGAATAATGGTATAACCCGTGAATAGTGGTATAATGTAGGTATAACGCTAGAACAATGCACGTATAAAAATGTAGGGATATCGATCAAATATTGCAGGAATAATATATATGGTATATATAACACGTGAAATGTTGTATAATGTAGGAATAAATATTAAATAATACATGTGTAAAGTCTAGCGATAACAATCGAATAATTAATTCGTGAATGATAGTATATATATAACCAGTAAAATGTAGTATAATGTAGAGATAAATATCGAATAATGCGAGTATAAAAATCTAGCGATAACAATCGAATAATGTGTGCATAATGGTATAAATAACTCGTGAAATGTTGTATAATGTAGGGATAAAGATCGAATAATGCTCGTATAAAAATCTAGTGATAACGATCGAATAATGCATGAATAATGGTATATATAACCCGTGAAATGTGGTATAATCCAGGGATAAAAATTGAATAATGCACGTATAAACATATAGCAATAATGATTGAATAATGTGTGTATGATAATATATATAACCTCTAAAATGTAGTATAATATAGGGATAAAGATTGAATAATGTGTGTATAAAAATCTAGCGATAACAATCAAATAATGCATGAATAATGGTATGAATAACTCGTGAAATGTGGTATAATATAGGGATAAAGATCGAATAAAATCAGTATAATAACCCGTGAATAATAACTCGTGAAATGTGGTATAATATGTGAATAAAGGTATGAATAACCCGTAAATTGATCACTTGTATCATTTTTGAATAAAATCAGTATAATAAAGTTCACATATGAATAACATTATTCATAGATGAGTCAAAAATAAAATAATCTACCCCAGAAGACAAAATAAAATGACAAAATTCAAATGAAAAATAGTTGAGATTGTTATAAATGAACCATAATTGTGTTCAAATGATACATCTGAAATATAAAAAATTGTATTACACATTGTCCTTAAAAAACTGTGATGCAAGATATGACAATCTAGCTTCTTCCATTCTTCACTTCTTTAAGACCTACTATGATTGGATCCTACAGTCAACATTAAATCGACCTGATCTTTCATCGTCAATCTTGGTGCCTTCATTTTGCTTCATTTTACCATTCAAGTACAGATTAAGAGCCACCCTTTTCCTGTAGCTCACCACGTCAAAATCAGGTAAAATTTCCTTTCCAGTGGCAAAACATTTAGCAAAATAAAACATAAACATTCCACAATCACACTCATCTTGCTCTGGTAGATTATCAACCACTTGCACCTTGAATGGCTCTTTCCCAAGTCTATCATTTTGGTCAACTTTCGATTCGTAAAATCCAATCATCTCGAGATAAAAAGGAAGAATGGTGGAATAAGCTTGAACTGCCTCCGTTGACGCAACATCAACAGTGGGAGTACGCAGGGAATTGTAAACATATATGCAACCCTCGTGAATGCTGATGCAACCTAGTATCTAGTGGAACGCAGCCAGAACATTAATAGGGAAAATGACATAGTCAACATCATACCATAGAGTATTGTAGGACATGTAGTGCCCTAGCATATACTCCATAATTACCATCTCATCCCCTAACATAGATGCATCATTCTCTTTTTCAAATCTATTATAAACAAACTGCAACGTTTGATAAAAAAAAGTTGTCTATCGTTGTACTCTTGATCTTAATCAATTCGTCATACTTGTTTTTCTTGCGCAAGTAATAGAACATCACATCTACATGCTGGCAATACAAAATTTTTAAATTACAATAAAAGATTTGAGTCATGAATAAAAATTGTATAAAAATGAAACGTTCAGAACATAATAAGTATGTTGTTTGTATAACATCTCATTATACTGAAATAACAAACATAACAGAGTTTAAGAACATGTTACAAAAATGATATTGGTATCATATCAGTATAATATGTATACAAAACAATGTAACATAGTTTAAGGACATGGAATATATTAGTGAAATTGGTATCATATCAGTATAATATGTGTATACAGACATTGTAAAGTGTCCAAAACCCTATATTTTGGTATCATGTTGGCATATTATCAATATAATATCTGTAAGCAATAATATCAAGTGCAAAAAATTAAACTTACAAAGGAAGAGATAGGCTGGCCTAGGGTAATCAATGTGTAAAACCATTCCTTATCAGTGACATCAGCGATTGAAAAATCAGAAGCTGGATTAAGATTGTTGTCACGATCATGATATACTTTATTTAACCTAAATAATGTGACAGATGTTAATATCAATGTATTATAAATAGCAACAATATTTGAAATGCAAGCTTGATCTCTTGGAAAACTTAATTCGAACGCTTCAGCCAACCCATTTGAATCCACTAATCAAACTCAGCTACAACATTGTTGTTTATATCTTCAAGCAAACAAATGTCTAAGGGGGATAGTCGTCCTTTCACAACCTCTTTTCCCTTATAATGGGATGCCTCCTACTTTTATTAACTGTAGGAGGTGGAAGAAGTGGACTGTGATCTTTAGTAGAGACGGCTGAAGTCGTAACATTGACGGCTGACTCAACAATTTCATCAATCATGGTTTCTCGTTCACATTCAACAGGTGCATGATATTTCGATTCATCCTTGTTAGCAACCTGGGTCAGTGGAAATTAAACGAGAAATGTCCTAAAAGCAGATAAATTAAGGAAAGTTAGATTCATAAAAGCTACAAAAGCATAATCTTGAATTAATAAAAGAATCGTATTCATGATCTTATCAAGATTAATGATTTTTTCTTCCTTCTTTCAGCTTCAGTTATTGTTGAGTCAACCTTTAATATGAAAATGTACAATATTAATGGATAATGAAAATAAATGTAAATGACAAATCACAATCCAAATAAAGTGTTCAAAATTACCTTCCTCTTTTTGTCGATATGACTAACAATCTCTTGCAATGCCGTCAAAATCTGGCATACAGCTTCAACATCAGTACATTTTTCCTTATTAGCATATTCTTCTTTATAGTCTTCTGCTTTATTTACATCATCTTCCTACATGAAAAATAAAAAATTTAGTGAGCCAAATGAATGTATAGAGTTGGTATAACATCAATATACACAAGCAAACAGTAGATAATAGCAAGCATACAGTATATAATATATTATACTCATGGTATAATGTAGGTATATAAATGGTATACTACTATCATATCATTACTATACTACAAGGAAAGTCTAAAAAAATTCATTGGTTTTGAACCTTGGAACATTTACCTTCTGCAATAGGGATTTTAGATAATTAATTTCTTCAAAAATCTTATCAAACCCCTCTTTCAACATTATTTTGATCTTGTTACAACAATTGCACTGCCTTTCAGGTATACTCATGGTTGTGGCAGACTTATTTACAGGAATATTATTGCCAATAGGTTTATTTATAGGAGACCTCAAAAGAAATATGGGGGTATCAACAAAATCATCATAATTTGAAAATTGATGTTGGCCTCAATCTTGTTCTATAATTAAGCCATCCATGTATGGCTGCAGTAGCTCATTAGGGTTTGCTACAAAATTTTTGAACTAAAAATAGACAAATATGAGATCATAAGAAATTTGACAACAAAGAATAGTTCAATTATAATATAAATGTTGTGTATAATATATGATCAAATACATGAAAAATTACCATATTAACAGATAAATTGTTCAATACCTTCTCCATGCTCTTGAAATTGGGCGTGTCAATACAAGTTCAGTTTAGTATATGAGGAAATCCATTGATACATCGATTGGCAAACAAACCATCAGTATCAACAAAACACTCATAAAACCAAACTTGTAATGCGATTGAGAACCCAAGAATCCTGTACATGATTGGGTATTTGCCCCTCCCAGCTTCCAGCCGGATTGCATTCGCTGCAAAGTTACCCTTCATGGATTTTATTGTTGTGTCAAAAAGAGCCCTACCCCAGGGATAATCCATATATTTACCAGTTTGTACAAGTTCAAAATCAACTTCATTTATCAACTTTTCCATTTTATTAAGAAACAAAAAGCAATTAATGAAGAGCAAAACTTCAATCTTCACAGCATCATCATCATTCTCCCATACCCTATTTGTAAATGCGTCAACTATACACTTCTTATTTATCTTTTCCACTCCCTTAAAGTATTTATCCTTTAAAATTTTACCCTCAAAACCAGTTGTAATGTTTTTGGTTTTCCCAGTGAATTTCAAACCCATTATCATTGCAAATTCAACTATGGAGAATTTTGCAATAACGTCATTGAAATTGAAGACCAGAATAGATCGTCTTCTTGAAAAACCTCTCTTAACAAGAAAGTGGCCAAAACAAGTCTCTCGGAACTTGAGCAGTTGGTAATCTATTAAAGTAGAAATCAACATGTTGTGTAAGTTCAAGTTAGTCATGCACTCAACCTTAGTTGTGTATCTATCTTCAAGTTTAACAATATATTGATATTTCTGTAAGTGTCTAATACCAGAATAACATGTTAAAAAGTGTATAATATCAGAATAATCATTCCAATAAATATAACATCATTATACATCTTTATATTAGAATAAACATAATAATAGTGTAGCATCTTTATACTCTATTATCATAATTCAAAGAAAGTTGGACAGACCACAACCATTCACTATCACATTTAGACGAATACGAATACAAGATTCGGAACAGTGTAATGTACCTAGTTCTCAACATTTACAGTCGTCCTGTTGGTAGAGTATGAACGTTCGTTCTTCATTGTAATAATGAAAATCGCAAGTAAATAAACAACTAAATCGAAAATTGAATCGAAGATGACAGAGAAATTAGGGCACAAAATGGAAACAACCTAAATCGAAAACTGAATCGCAAGAAAGTGATTTGCATGCATATATATACATACATACATACACACACACATACATATATATATATATATACAGTATTTTTGAATGAATGATTCAGGTATAATATAAGAATAATACATGTATAATATTTGAATAACGGGAAAATATGCGTGAATAGTGGTATAATGTAAGAATAATATATACATAATTCAAGTATAAAAATTGTTCGGTCGTTTGGAAAAAAAAATTTGGGATGAATAATACAAGGATAAACGAATAATGCGCGCGCACACACACACACACACACACATATATGTAGTTTATTTAAGACTGAATAATGCAGATATAACAAATGAATAATTCATGTATAATATGTTGCATGTGAATAACGGTCTAATGTGAGAATAATTTTCATAATAATGCAAGGATAAATGAATAATGCATGCATACACACACACACACACACACACACATATATATATATATATATATATATATATATATATACACACTTTATTTATGACTGACTAATGCAAGTATAACAAACGAATAATTCATGTATAATGCGTGTAAATAGCGGTATAATGTGAGAATAATTTTATAATAATGCGGGGATAAAGATTGTTCGGTTGCTCGGTGCGAAAGTTCCGGAATGACATGTGAATAATGTGCTAATATATATATATATATATATATATATATGAGAACTACAAGTAAAAATGCATGTGTTATACAAATATATATATATATACCATGTTATTTGTATATCATGTACAAACAATTATATAAATAATTGTATATATAACAATTATATATAGAGATATGTAGATGTTTGTATGTCACATTATTTACATATATAAGCAATTATTTAAGTAATTGTATGTATAAATAATTATATGTGTATGTGTGTGTATATATATATATATATATATGCATAAGTAGTGGGATAATGATAAGCAATTATTTAAGTAATTGTATGTATAAATAATTATATGTGTGTGTGTGTGTGTGTATATATATATATATGCATAAGTAGTGGGATAATGTTAAAATAACAATCGAATAATGGAAGTATAAAATTGTTGTTCCTCTGTTTCTCTTATATCCATTATATAAATAATTTTATGTAATATATATATATATATATATATATGTATGCATGCATGTATGTATGTATGTATGTATGTATATTTGGGTTAATTGATACCCAAATGTACATACATATATTTAGTATAAAATAGCAAATTAAAGAAAAAAAATGAAGTAATAGATTAGAGATGCCCTTATCAAGAGTAGTTTGTAAACATGACTAATTCGTGCTGCATATATAGATAAAAAATAAAATAAAAACTGAAAATAATCTTAAAATACAAAATATAAATTATGACGCATTATCCATCTGTTGGTATATTATGCCTCTACCATTACTAATATTATTCTATAATTATTCATATGTTATATATGCATATGTTATTCCGCATTTTTATATCAACAATCGAAAAATTTTTATACTTGCATTATTCAGATATTATTCTTGCATTGTACTATTACTCGCATTATTTCATGATTATTCATAAGTTATACATACTTTATACCGAATTTTATTCACATGTTATCCTTATATTATTCACATGTTACCCCGTAGTTTTTACCAAAACAACCTAACAATTTCATACCTGTATTATTCAGTTATTATTCTTCTATTATACCATTATTGAAGCATTATCGGTTGATTGGTATTTTATACCTCTACCATTACTTGTATTATTTTATAATTATTTATATGTTATACCGCATTTAATTCACATGTTATCCTTGCATTATTTACATGTTAACCCTGCATTTTTGTATCAACAACTGAACAATTGTTATACTCGCATTATTCATATATTATTCTCACATTATACTATAAAAAAATATAAAAAGAAAAAAAAAACAGTTCTCGCCCTAAAAAAAAATCACGCAGGAATACTCATCTTATTTAGAGTTACTGTTGTTCGATGGTCTTCTTTGTGCATTTAAATTCTTCGATTTTCATTGCTCATCTTTCTTATGTTAATCTTCTTGTTGTTCTTCTTTGGATATTTGGGAATGAAATATCTGTTTCTGCATTTGAAAACAAAATCTCTGCTTATAATAGTTTGTAACACCTCAATTTTCGACCGAGATCAGTTGCAGCGCCATGCAAACAGAGCACCCCCTGTTTTATTCTTCAACCGCCGCACATCAATTCCACAGCCACAACACTAACTTCTGTTCCATTGATCGCTCCTCCCTGTTTATCGTCTTCTTCTTTTGTTTGACAACAAGAACAACAGCAGCACATCATCTGTTCGTTTTTTCACCCATGCTGCATGGTTGTTTCTCCTCTCCTACTCTGTTCGGCAAACGATGAACAGCAGCAGCCCAGTTGTCCGGAACCTCCACTGCTCATGGTTGATGCCGTCCCATGCTCTGTTCGGCCACCAGCAGCCATGACTAGCAAGAGCATCATTTTGCTCTATTTTTCATCTTTCTTTTGGTTGCCAATCTTTGCTCCCATTCACGTCTTCTGTCCTCGTTTTCTCACACACCAACAGCCATCACAACTGCACGTCCCCCTCTTCTTCCCCTGCGTTCCGTTCTATTTGTTTATTGCAGCAGCGACTGCGACCAACCTCATCACCATCCGTTTCGTTTTCATTCCGCAGCAACCATCACGGCAGTAGCGTGCATCTCCCCTATTGAAGCTGCTTCTTCATCTTCTTCGGCCAGCGCATGAGCAGCAGCAACATGCTGCAACTAGCAGCAGCCTGTTCTTGGCTTCCATCCTCTCCCTTGTTTTCAGTTGCAGCAGCACCCTCACACAGCTCTGCTTTTTCGTTCTGCTTCTTCTTCTCGTCTCACAGCAGCACCACGCTCCACCTTTCCCTTCACTTCCTCGGTTAGCAGTTGCATTTACCAAAATAGAGCGTAGCTCTGGTGTTTCTTCTTCTT
Source organism: Tinospora cordifolia (assembly GCA_030144865.1). NCBI lineage: Eukaryota > Viridiplantae > Streptophyta > Magnoliopsida > Ranunculales > Menispermaceae > Tinospora > Tinospora cordifolia. Next base: position 2,969 of record JAJIYU010007597.1, on the reverse strand, counting down.
GCTCGGAATGCAGCAACATGCTGCAGCAGAACGACACTCGGACCACAGCAGCAATGGCTATCACACTCTCTTCTTCACTAACTCACAGCAGCTGCTCAATTCCTCTGCTCACCGTCTTCATTGCAGCCACGATTCCAGAACCGGTGGTCTTCTTCCTATATTTATACATGCAACGACTGTTCTCAAAACCCTCCTACGCACCGCCCCAAGTTTTTCTAGTGTTTTCTCGTTTCTCCCTATTCCGGCATCCTCAATAAGCCAACGTCCCTCCTCTAATTTTTGTTCAAGTTAATTTATTAAATTTCTATTATAATTGTATAAATCTACATTTTCTGATTTTTAACCATCCTTATATTATATAAGGTATGTATGCACAATATGTATATAGATATATATTAATCCCTTAACATTTAAATTCATGATTATTATTATTCTTATTTTGGTTAATGTAATATCTCATAACCAATGATTATTGAATTTAAATTTCTTTAAGTTATTTAATTCTCATTTTTTTTCATTTTATCTCTTTGACATACATCATATAATTTCTAAAATGTATATTTTTATTTATTTATTATCTTTTTTATTATTATCATTATTATTTTCTTCCAACTAGTCATAATAGGCATCATTTAATTATTTTCGCTGTCACCCTAGTATTAGTATTAGTATTATTATTATTATATTTTTTTCGATAAATTAATAAATTTCATTTTCACATCACTCGCGTCTTCGCGCGAGCGCGAGTGAGCAATGAAATTATTTATTTACTATTGTTCGCTCACGACGTGGCACGACCATGAAGTTACGGGTGTTACAATTCTACCCCCCTTAAATAAAATTTCGTCCTCAAAATTTGAATCGAACTAATGCATATTGTCTAACGGTTTGTCTTTCTCCTGATGCACTATTCTTTCGCTGCGCTATTTTGATCTTACTTCGAGAATCCTTCCTGTACCACCAGATCATTATCTTGTTTTCAATTCATGAATTTACTAGAGCCCTTATTCCCCCATCTTAGATTCGTCGTCTAGTCATGCTACTAGATGTGATTTTGTTTCTTCTCCGTAGTCATTCTCTATGAAGTAGTTGGAATTTCTTCAAGTCCTTCCCATCGTTCCTGTCTTAGGCGATTCTGTTCCTACTATCCCGTGAGATCACTGGTCACTATCCAAAATCAACTACCGCAGTAATGGAATGTAAATCATTCTAACTAGGAATGTCATGTGAAATATCCATTCCTTGAGTGGTGGTTGAAGCCTCAGAGACTTAGGCATTAGAAGAAAATTATTCACCTGACAATAAAGAATTTTATCCACTACCTTCGACATTGATCTTTGGGAGAACGCTTGTAAAGTATTAATCATTAATATCTTGTTGGAGCAATGCATTGAGGCACAATACCAACATCAACTAGACTTTCCTTCATCCATAAACCACATATAGTAGATGTTTTTCTCTCACCTCCTAATACAAACTACCAATTAATTTTTTTTTATTTTTTTTCTTGACAATTCATGACCTACTACTGTTAAATTAAAGAACAACATTTATTTTATATGTATACATCTATATATAGTTATCTTCTGTTTTCTTCTCGTATCGTGGTCTATCTTTATGACCACTACTTCCTATATGCCTATGCCATCTCACGTTTGTCGTGCTAGGGTGACTCTAGGTGCATAGTCTCTAAGTTCTCGATTGTCTCAGTTGTCTAGAAGTTTATGCTTCTAAGTTGGCAGCATTTCATCTGTTTCTGGGTACAGGAGTTTGGGTTATAATACTTAGATAATCAAACTATATATATAACAAACAATCATACAACAACCAAGCAACCAAAGCACGCTAGCGTAATGCAATCCCAAAGCTTCCATCTGTGCTCCCAGGTCCATGTGCCCCATCCCACATTTGCCCTTCCACACTGTAACACCCCAAAGTTTTAAACGCACATAACTCAGAAATAAATTTTTAAAAATTATGAAATAAATATAAAAATGTTTGAAAACATGTTTTAAATGACTATTATATGATATAGTATGGAAATAAAATAAGTTTAGATGATTAAAATTGGGAAAAATGTTGAAAATGCATGAAAAAAATGGGGTACCATGCTGGTGACCGCGGTCACCAGAGAATGACCGCGGTCAACAGTGCAAAATCTCGAAAACATTAGGTCACCGTGGTGACCGCGGTCCGTAAAGTGCCGACCATGGTCATTACGCAAAATTTAACCCGTTTTGAGCCCTAAATCCGTCATTTCACGCACAGAAAGTTCCTGAGTTGAGCCAGAATTCTAGAGAGGCGATCCAGAGCTGATTCAAGGAGAAAGTAAAGATCTAAGGTAGGAATCTGAACTTTTAAATCGTTTAAGCTTCAATTCTATCGATTCATTCAGATTTCGTATAAAAAATAAGGGTTTTGAGGGTTTTGATTGCATAAAATGATCCGAAACCTATGAGCTCGGATCTTCCTTCTAAACTGACAAATTATCGATCTAAAACTGAATTCTGGAGGTTTTGACTGTTCATTTGCAGTTTTAGACGAATCCAAGGAAAAGTTGCATATCTGGAGGGTTTTTGGAGGGTGCAAATCGCTTGATAGGTAATAAAACCCAATCTATTCCTCTTTTGAAGTTGTAGTCAGTTCTAAATGTGTTATATTCTTTGTTTGGAACGCGTTGACTATAATTTCATATTTTTGTGAGGAGAAATGGAAATTTGGATTTTCTAGATGTTTGTTGAAGAGGGATTTTTGAGGATTTGGACTGAATGACGTGATTTAATCGTTTCAGCCTGTGGATTTCGAGCGTGATCCTCACGAGTAGGCGCAAGGGTCGTCCTACGATATTAGGTGGGCGTGATTCTCTTGCTCACTAGTATTATGTAGACTTGAGGTTCAAGGCATGATGTTTGTGTAGCCTAGGGTGTTAGATGCATGCTAGGGTGTGTAGCATGTTTGGATGCCTTGAT